>NTHP01000098.1:378105-476484 GCA_003416845.1 Oplegnathus fasciatus | reverse complement strand
TCATTACAACTGAGCCAACTTCATATCCATCTGCTGATGAAAGCTACAAGATGTGTAAGTGGACTTTGAGTTATGAATTGCTTTGTCAAACTTCTATTTTTAAGGTCATGAATGAAACTCAAGTCAAAGTCAACACGTTTTCATGAGTTTCCAACACATCTAAAAATAAAATGTTAAAGGTTCTGTGAATATGTGTATGATGAAGTGTATTAACAGTTAATAAATGCTTTTTATAGCACTGTAAGATTTGTTCATGTGTTTAAACAGTTATTAAATGCCTTTTAAAGCACTGTAAGAGTTGTACTTGTGTATTAACAGTTAATAACCCAAGATAAGATATTTAAATATGTATAAACAGTTTAAAACATTCTTTATAACATGTGTAAACTTAATAAGTGTTTTATAACACACTATAAGTGATGGATGGTTCATAGGATAAGTTATATTTATTGACAAATACATTAATAAACACTTAAAAATGTCCTTATATCTACCTACAACTACATTTATTAAGTGTCCTGCTTATAAATGCTAACTGGGGGTTAAACTAAAGTGTTACTGTGAAGAAAACAATTTTAAACTATGTTTTAAACAAATATCAGCATAAATTATCTTATATATTAATTATGGACAATTTCAAAGTCCCCAAATGACTTTTATTGTGGTATCATGTGAGATTAAACTGCTGTAGAGTACATTCAACTCTTAGAATCATTATTCAGCAGTATCATAGCTCCTATGACATTATTATAGAGATTTTCCATTCAGAGAGACAATATAGTGGTTTACATCAGCAGCTGGAGGCCAAACGTCTACTATGTATTTAAAATATTCAATTACATCCAAAAAACACACAGAGTGTAGCTTCTTTCAGCTTCAACTCCCCACAAGGTGACAGAGAGTCAGAGGGAGTGGAAAGGGGCGGTGTTTGAAGGAATGGTTTGGTTTTACGCACCAGGCTCAGATGCTTCAGTCAGTGGAAACCCGTCAGTTTTCAGCTCGCAGGAGTCCGCGGAGGATTTAATTATCTGTCATATTATACACCAGAGCAGCGCGAGCGGGCAAACTGCTCAGGTCCTGCAGAGAAGGAGTCTCCCGCGAGCATCTCCAGAGGCTGCTGGTGCGCAAAGAGAGGTACGTTTAATTCATACGATTCAGATGATAGGCACTTTTTAGCTTTGTAATATGAAAAGGTGAATTTAAAGAGTTTTATGGTGTGTTTGCATTCGTTTAATCTCCTGAAGCATTGACGTCTGCTCCGCTGAGGCGTGCACAGATCCTCACCTGTCTTCTCGTGCTGCAAAACGGCGCATTATTGAAGCATCAGATACATTTTTAATATCTTTATTTTATCGTTTTTAGTTTAGGTAGTTAGTTAGTTTAACAGACGACGGCTTAAAATGACCGACACCACTCTCTCATGAGGGTTCCTTTATAAAGGGTGGTAAATAATGGCTTTATTAATGGTTAATAAATCACTTAATAAAGCTTTATAGATCAGCTAAATGCCATTAATGAGAACAACTTTTAAGTTGCCAGGTTGTGAAAACACCCTTTGACACCCTTGGACCATTTGACCTCTTGTTTCTAGGAAAGTGCTGCAGAAACTCTGGACTAAAATCCATTTATTAATAAGTTAATAACATTCATAACTGCAGACTTGATTGCTTATTAGAAGAAGAAGCATTTATTAATATTATCAACATTTATAACTACATCATTAATAAATCAAAAGGATAAACACCTGTCAGTGGGATTTTTCACAACCTGGCAACCCAAAATTTGTCTTTATTAATGACTTACGCTTGATCAACAAAGCTTTAATAAATGATTTGTTAACAATTAAGACATTATTAGCCCTTTATAAAGGGTACCTTATTAAAAGTGTAACAAACTTTATTGAAAATCATCTTAATCATGCAACAACTGCACGTTTTCAAGCCAAATATTTGACCCCCCACATCCAGGATGGACCAGAAAGGATGTTCTTTCTTTAGAGTGAGGAAACAGTGGATGTTATTGGGGGTTGGGGGCCTGAACGGGGTCCAAAGTGAGTAACTGATACTGTGAATAAGTGCTGCGGCCCCCGTTTTTCAAGTAGGATTTATGAGAAGAAGAACAAGGAGACCTTTGAGGAAACAATCCCTTGCTTTAATGTTTCAACGTCTTGAACTGGGTGGAGCACAAAATAACTGCTTCATATCTTGAGAATGAAAGCTTAATTTAATGTTCTTTTTTATATTCACTTGGAGTTGTTAACAAGCCTTTCAGTCTTGTTGAGTTGGAGTGATGTCATGTCTCCTTCAGATTACACATTTTCTTCTGGAGACTTTGCAAACCCCCCACCCCACCCCACCCCACCCCCCTCCGGCACCGCTCATAGTTTCCATCACCGCACACCATCCCCATACCACCATCATGTTCCAATCCATTTGGCTGAAATTAATACATTCATTGAAACAATCCAGCTCTGGTTGCATTCGACCCCTGGAGAAATGGGCGTGTGTGTGTGCGTTGTTTCACACAGAAAGGAATTCGTGATTTTTGTCTTTTTTTAGAAAACAGAGGGCGGAAGAAAAATGCTTTTTTTTCTTCTTCTTCTCAAGAGTTGGAACCACACGATTTTGCCACGTTTTGACCACAGTCACATTCCTCTTAAATTCTTGCGTTGGGCGAAGGTTGGGCCTGTGTACAATCACTGGAGACGAGCCAGAGACAAATAGGACAGTTAAAGGGAGATGATTTTGGATTGTCAAGCGACTGACGGCCATAAAAATCAGTCTCATCATGAGTCAGCCTCACATCGCTGGCTTTTCCATTTCCCGTTTCTGCTGTACTTCCTGGGAAAAGTTTTAAAAGAGTAGTGAGATGAGGAGACTGATAACACTCTCATGAAAAATGAAGCTGGAGGCAGCAGCCAGTTAGCTTAGCTTAGCATAAAGACTGTAAACAAGGGGAAACAGCTAGCCTAGCTCTGCCCAAAGGCAGCCATGATATATCCTGTTGTTGTTTTTTTAAATCAGTACAAAAACTGAAGTGTATAAAAGACAGTTTTCTGTTTTAGGGGGTCTTTGTGATGGACTATTTCTTGCCCAAGAACATTTCCAAGAAATAGTGCATTAAAGTGGAGCCAGCAGGCGATTAGCTTAACTTAGCATAAAGACTGAAAGTAAGGGGAAATGTCTAGCCACAGTCCAAAAATACGCCTAAAGCTTACTAATGAATGCTCAATCTTGTATGTTTAATCCGTACACAAACAGAGATGTAAAAACAACAATTTGTGGTGTTACATGCTGAAACTATTTCTTGGCGAACAACAACCAGGAGCAGTGACTCCTCTAAAACCAAAAATGATCATTTTTACTGTTTTTATACAGATTAAACAAACGAGATATAACGTGTTATTCAGCGAGCTTTAGAGGTCTTGGTAGGCGGATTTTGTGACATTTGGACAGAGCCAAGCTAGCTGTTCCTGCCTGTTTCGAGCTCTAAACACAGCATTACGTGGTGCCGGTGGCACGCAATGTGTTAAAATTACATGTACTCAGCATGAGTTTCAAAGTCATGTATTTTTTTTAGAAAAGTCTTTTGTGTCGGCACCACATTTTTTTCTTATGTCAGTAGTATAAAGAGTGTGAAAGTCCGCCCAGGAACGTGGACGGGGTGGATCGATGGGTCAAACACAGGACTTGAATCCTGGAGACCAGGGTTTGTGTCCCATGTGAAACATAAAGTCAAATATCCCTTCCCATGTGAATCTTTTCCTCAACCTAACCAGGTAGTTTTGGTGCCTAATCCTAACCAAACTGCGACCGTTTTAACCAAACTGCGACCGTTTTAACCAAACTGCGACCATTTAACAACGTTAACCACGTGATGGAAAGGCTCTCGTGTTCTCCCACGTACCCTTTGTTTTGGAAATACGTGAAATGACCAAATGACCACGACGTAATGTGTTACAATTACGTGACACCACTGCGTAATACGGTGTTTAGAGGTCGAGGTCATTTCACGTAAATCTGTGAGATTAGGTTGGTTTCTTCTCATCTAACTGGGCAAGAAAGGGAATAAGTGTATTTCCCCAAATATCCTCCTTTAATAGAGAAAAAGTACAGTTTTCACTTCAGTTTGTAGTAAATGTCCTTTTTAAAGTCTGCATGTCCTTAGATCCACATCTCCAGAAGCTCAAAACCTTAAAATCATCTACAGTATCTGTATTTTCTGCTTGATCAACAACTTCAATTGACTGAGTCTGAAACCAGATGAAGCTCAGAATCAAGTCAAATAAATCCAGCAGCAGAGACAGCAGGCCCAGCAGTCTCTCAGAAAACAAACATTTGTTATAATTAACACCCATGTCTTGAACTGTCTAATGCCAGCTGGCAGCTGATGGGAAAATATGTTTACTTATGTATTTGCTTTGGACAATAGCTGTCAGTATTTAAGATCAGGCCGACTGTTTATTTGCGTCAGTGTTCGCTTGCAAGTACAACAACTAACCTGCCAAAAGTAACTAAAGATACTTCATTTTAAGAGACTCCATCACTACACTTGATTATAATCTTTTTAATCTTTCTTTCTTCTTTTATTCTTTCGTCATTCGCAGAAACTTTTAGACATTTCAAATATATTTTCAACCAGCACTTGGCTCGGGATGTCAGTCTATTGGTCGGTCCAACACTTTGATTCAGACTGAAATATCTCAACAACTGTTGGACACATTGCCATGAAATTCTGCATGCACATTCATGGTCACTAGAGGATGAATCCTAATGATCCCGGACTTCTCGGACTTGTTAAAATCTTTGGTTTATGACTTAATACCTGCAAAACTGACACGAGCCTCAGTTGTATTTTGTGTTTAGCGTTACCAGCAAAAGTTAGCATGCTAACATGCTAAACTAAGATGGTTAACACTTTAAACATTATACCTAAACATCAGCGTGTTAGCACTGTTAACATTTAACTCAAAGTACAGCCTCACAGAGCTGTTATCATGGCTGTAGACTCTTAGTCTTGTTCATGTGCAGCTGTACGTCCTTTAAGTCAGTAATTCTTAAAGCGTTTTTGCCCGTAACCACCAAGCAATGTTGACTTTTGACCATCTGTCACAGGTCTGTAATTACTGACTAATTTTCTAGGAATTCCCTGGAAAAAATGATGTAATTTGGTACAAATTAAAGGGAAAATGGAGACAGTGTTCAGTTGGTACACTTCCAATTACTTAATTGCAATTAATTGCACAATTGCAGCTGCACATGCAAAAATGGGGAAATTTGACTACAAGCAAGCACACAATTCGACAAATAAGAAATGGAACATGAAAGTTACTTCTTGAGCTTGGAAAGTCAACTTTCTAGCTTTTTACCAGAGCTTTTAACCACATCTCATGGTCTTCCTCTGCAGATAGAGTTTACTGTTACTACGTGACTGAAGTTCCATCCTTACTGTAGGTCATGGGATGACAACTGAGCAAACTCCAACCACTGAGGAAGACCATGAGACGTGGTTGAAAGCTCAGGTGGTGTTTTTCTGTCAAGGATATTTTGCCCCAAATTTGTACCCAAATTACATTCTTTTCAAGGAAATTAATTATAAATTATAGAGCTATAAAATAAAACATTTTAGAGGTCAGAGGAAGTAAAACTAAACTGTATATTTAAAAAAAGTTAAAAACTCTACTTTTTTCATATTTCATACCCTAGTAATCCTGCCGCGACCCCTTGTGGGGGTCCTGACCCACAGTTTGGGAGCCGCCGCTTCAGGTCACTATGTGATGAAGTCTTGGCACGGTGGTGACTTGTTTACTTGTTGTCTCACTGAGATCTGTTTGTCAGTTTAGTGGTGAAACTGCAGCTGCAGCCCACATTGTTTCACTGGATAAACAAACAGGCAGCTGGAGACTCATAAAACAAAGCCAGACACGTACTCTGTCTCTAAAGGTGCTTTATTCCCCAATGTTACAGGCTCACTGTTACAGGTTATGTGTCATTAATTTCCTATGATACTGATCATGTTATGGTTTTAGTGAGAATCAGCGTGAAAGAACAGATTGAAGTTAAACAGATGAAGTTAAATTACATAATCTTTAACCAGACACGGCAAAATGTACTTTGTGTTGTCCTTTCGATTTGTGTGCATGCAGTTTAATAAAAATCAAAGCCAGACACCCACTCTATCTTTCAAATCCCTTTATTCCCCATGTTATCAGCTTAACGTGACAGGTTATGTGTAATCAATATCCAATGATACTGGTTATGTTATGGTTTTAGTGAGAATCGGCGTGAAAGAACAGATTTTTCTGAAAAGATGACATGAAGTTAAATTAAATGAAGCTGAAAGTCAGTTGACCTTACAAGAAAATTCTTTTTCACGTTCAAATAACCAGAATAATTTTACAGATCTGCCAGCTCAGTCGCTCATAATAACAAATCAAAGCCAGACACCCACTCTATCTTTAAAATCCTTTTATTCCCCATGTTAGCAGCTTAGCGTGACAGGTTATGTGTAATTAATATCCAATGATACTGATCATGTTGTGGTTTTAGAGTACTTTAGAGTGAAGAAACAGATTTGACACTGATTTGACCTTATAAGGATTTTAAGTCGCCAAAATGATGTTACAGATCTGCCAACTCAGTATCCCAGAATATCGTCATTGTTTAATACAGCGAGGAGCAATTCATCCTCATGAGATCTTTAATCAGCGACAACAAAATGTACAATGTGTGTTCATTTTGATTTGTGTGTGTGCAGCTGAAATTGGCCTTGTGATCTGCAGGAAGCCACACCACATTGAGCGTCTTTGTGCTGGGGATGAAAGGGAGCGCAGTCATCTGACAGCCATAAGAGACCGGTCTTGTTTCTCTTTTCTTTTTTTTGTAACAGTTTATAGCTGCAACCATGAGGGTGTCACTTTTCCTCCAATGCTGAAGGGCTCCCCCGTTGTTCTACACAGTATTGTGCCGCTGTCAATATTCTCATTCACCTCCCCAAATCCAGGTTATGCAACCCAGGAGTCACACAATATGATGACTGTTCTGAGCTTCAGAGGTCGTTAAAGTACCCTAATCCATTTCAGGGGGAATAAACAGTAAAGTGGGGTGGTAATTAAAAACCAACTTTGTTACTCGCTTTCCCGTTTTAACTGAATGCACACACAGTTTGGGTTATTTAATGAGTGTTACAGCAAAAGAGAAAGCAGTGATTGTAAGTTAAAGCATTAAAAAGCCACGCTAGCAGCCCTGTGAGGCTGCCATGTTATCGTTACGAGCAACCAACCACTGCAAAAACCACCATCCCTGGCAGCTACATCTAAATAAAACCCAATATTAACACTAATACAATCAATTCATAGTTTGTATACATAGTTTGCATCTGATTTCACTTGTTAAACAACCCTTAAAATACTTAACACAGCAAAATTAGCTTATTTAGGCTATTTAAATGATGTGACTACAAGGTCAGCAGTGGGGGTAACCATCTTGGAATAATACGTGAATGCTCCCAAATCGGAATAACGGGAGTTTTTTTGTTGTAGCTGACATGCCGTGAATGCAGCATTAGATCAAGCGGTGATGAGACTGAGGCTGATGGGAATCTCACTAGTTTTGTGGGTTATAAACCAAAGTATTGGACAAAATGATGGTGGCGCTAGATGAAAAGTCAGACGATCACCAAAGTTATTATAATTCATCCTGAGGGAAACATGAATGTCTGTACAAATTTTCATGGCAATCCATCCTATACTTGTTGAGATATTTCACTCAAAGCCACAAATGTGAATCTCACGGTGGCACGAGAAGAAAAGTCAGAGGATCACCAAACTCATTAGGATTCATTGTCAGGGGACCATTAATGTCTGCACAAAATTTAATGACAATCCACCCAATAGTTGTTTAGATATTTCAGTCTGGACCAAAGTCGTGGACCGACTGGTTGACTGGGATTAACGCCAAGCTGCTAGCATGGCTTAAAACCCACTTCATTAGCCGCTTACCTGTTTTAACTGGCCAAACAGTCTCTAGTAGGTGTTGCAGTGAAGGAGAAAGCAGTGATTGTAAGTTCAAACATGACAGAAAACATGAACACAGTCAAAAAAGTCTTTCTTAAAACAGACAGGAGGGTGTGCAGCTCAGATTCAGGTGTAATAACGTCACCCCAGAGAAGGCCCTGAGGCTGTTTTATAACGCATGAATTAATATTTGTGGCTGTGACAGATTTAACACTTACCTGCATATTTGTTCCGCTGGATTTTATTACGTGTGACAGCGGTTTTCATCATGGAATAATCTGGTTTGTACACCTCAGACACAAGTCTAAATTCCTGCAGAGGGAAAATAAACAGTAACACCCTGCGGCAGCTCTCACGGCTCGCAGAGTTCCTGGCTCCGGTCGTAAGAGACTGTCAGGTTGTTGGGGAGTAAAACAACAGCAGCGAGCCATGAAGGGACATGAGACAGGAGGCCTGGTGGCTTATCCTGGGAGACAGTTGCCATTTGGCTTCAACTACAAAGCGCCCAGAGCCAAGTGACTCTGGTAAATCTCTCACCGGGACAGACAGTGTATCAGTGAAGAATTCAACATGTCCACTCATCAAGGTGAATTGTGGGCTTAAATAGTTTCAGCAGCCGTGCTACTAGAGAGAGAGTCCTCAGACAGGATGGATGACTGTTTGGTTTAATCTCTCGTAGTGAGGAGCAGAACAGGGGTGACAAGTATTCCTGGGTGCAGTCCAAGAGGACACCTGTTGAGTAAAGTGAACGCCTGTTAAACAAGAGCTGACTACATGTGAGTCAGTGTTTTAGACGATTAATGTCAGACAGTCTGGATGGTGTGAAGATGAACAGATTATAACAGATGTTTATTTGCAGTCAGCTGTGAGCTTAAAGCGAGATGTGTGGAAGCAAATAAAGATATTAAGGTATTAAGATTTGAATCTTGTGAGCCACCGAAATGAAATTGAATTTATAGCACTGACATAATTTGCTTTGAAAACCATCTATCTGACTTTATGTGGTCTGAATTTCTTCTTTAAAAAAATTCCAATAGTCAATTTCAAGTAGTGAAATTTATATATATATATATATATATATATATATATATATATATATATATATATATACTGATCTGGTGATCTGGTAAGTGTAAAGCATATATTTAGGGTTCACAAATACAGATGGAAAATTCCCTGTACACTACCTGCCCAGCACCAAACAGCAGACAGACAAAGTTAGTGACCAACAGGTGAACATAGTTGGTGGAGATCAAAACAAAGCCAAAACAAACAAAAAACAACAAACAACATGCCTGTAAAATCAAATTTCAAGAGCACATGATTTAATGCAAGTCCATAAAAGTTGCACAACTCTCCAATATAAAGTACCATGCCTATGGTTCATTACTTCAGACTTTACCAGTAACACCAGTAATGGAAGCTTTGAAAGACTGCAATCATTTGTGATACAGAAAATATAATTTGTTGGGAATCAAGAAATGGCTTTCTTTGTCATGTTGTTCACAAAATGAACTATGTTTAAAGTTCAAACACCTCACAAACACAAAAGGTTTTAAATTGATTTAGATTGATTTCTGTCAGTTTACTAGCTTGTTAGGATCATATGTGGATTTGAAGGCAGTGATATGTAGGGAAGAATTTCCAGTTGGCCCCCCATTGTTACTTTGTTACGTTTTTCATTGATTAAAGAAATATTTTGGGAAATACCCTTATTCGCTTTCTTGCTGAGAGCTAGATGAGGAGATCAATACCACTCTCATGTTTGTGCGTGGAGCTGAACCAGGAGGCGATTAGCTTAGCTTAGCATAAAGACTGGAAACAGGCGTAAACAGCTATCGTGGCTCTGTCCAAAGTTAAAAAATCCACCTACCAGCATCTCTAAAGCTCACTAATTAACAGATTTTATCTAGTTTGTTTAATCTATACACGAACAGAAATGCAGAAACAACAATTTGGGGCTTTAGAGGGAGTTCATGCTCCGGCTGTTGTTAACCAAGAAATAGTTATGGCACGTAACCCCCCCTAAAACCACAAACTGTTGTCTTAACATTTCTGTTTGTGTATGGATTAAAAATAAGATCTACAACGTGTTAATAAGTAGGCATTTTTTGGACTTTGGGTAGAGCCAGGCTAGAAGTTTTCCCCGCTTTCAGTCTTTACGCTAAGCTAAGCTAATTGTACTTAACTTCTCAGTTTCTCATACAACTGTTTCTACAGCAGGAGTCTTACTATATTTGCCTATTGTGTCGCTGACTATAAACTTATAATGGACTGTCCAATAGGAACCATAAAATATTGGTTTCAACAATGATGGATTTTAATGAGATGCTGTTGTGTTTTGGCACCAGTCCCATAAGAATTCCCTGTTGGAGGAGAGTTTGATGGCAGACAACAGCTGGAGACCACAGAATGTGTTCGCAGATGTTGTGGCTCAGGAAGAGAAACATAAAGCTCAAAACCAGGAAGACTATATCCGGAAGGAAAACCATTGTTCTATCACTGCATTCATCGTAGACATAGATGGACGAGAATAGAAACTCGAACCTCTGTAGGCATTTTAGGAGGGAAGTTGGACTGATTTCCCCATCCAGACAGCAATCTGACAGAAAACAGACATAGGATGTGATGTTTCGTCTCAGTTTGGTTTTCCTCCTTGTTTTGTTGACCTAGCTTGATGCCCTTGAAGAGGAAGCAGTGCTGTTATCTGCAGGGAGGGATGTACAGCATGAGGGATGTCCTCAGTGTTGTGCTAACACGGCATTGGGAGAAGAAGTCTCTGAACGAGCTGTGGAGGAGAGGGAGTCTCTGCTTCTGGCCTCGGCTGTAGGACATGACTGAGAGCAGACGGTGTTTATGTTTTTTATGTTTATCTGAAATTGCTGCATCATTGGTTATTAGAAACAAAATGTTTGATAGCAGTTAGACATGAGGAATGTAAACTACGCTTTCAAGGCGACTCCTTAACAGACCAGATGCAAATACTTGGAGGTTACAGAGCATGAAGCGTGGTACCTGTAAAACTGGAAACCTTCATGATGAATGACGTTTAATTCTTACCAGGTTAATAACAAACCACAAAAATTGTTTTTCTGAGAAAACAAGTGGCCTTCATTAGTTTGCACTGAGCTCTGGGTCCTCTCATTGTTTCGACCGAGCCAGTGATGTCTTTCACCTCTGAGGACAGGAGGGGGGTCTCGGCTCATTCCTTGACCCCTCAGGGAGATTTCAAAGCCACACGGTTTCTCAGCTGCACTTTGTTGAACCCACCTCCTCTTTTCTGATATTGTAGAAACATGTCAAAGCCACTCTGTGCCCAAAATAGGGGGAAAAAATTATAAACAATGACTGTTTCCAAGTGAAATACGTCAGTGTCCGCCTTTGTAAATGTTCCAGACGTTGTGATCCTGAGCATGAACATATACCCAAACTCTGGAGACCTTTCCTTATCCATAATCTTCATCCACACAGTGCATATCTTTGTGAGCCCTGCCTGCCCCGTCTTAACTGTTCCACAGGAGGGTATTTTAACATCCCACACTTCATTTCCTTGCTCATTTCCCTTTGCTGCTGCAGAACACATGCCCTGCTAATGCCTCACTGTGTTCAGTAATAACGGTGGGATGATGTTACTGTGCGCAGCCTTATTTCCACCTGTCCTTCCGCTGCTCCACGAGCAAGTCATTTATTTAAATTAAGTAAGGAATATACAGCAAGCTACTTCCCAAGGTAAACTGGCACCTAGAGCCTCAATGTATTTAAAGTAAGCAGTAGTTGTTTACAGGATGAGACTCTTCAGATGATTCGTTTTAAAGAGGCTCCTGACAAGTTATTACATTTTACCAACTACTGTCGGTCAAAAATTGTCCAGACATACAAGTTAAATTTGGATAAACTTGGTTGAAGATTTTTAGAAGTCTAGGTTACATACAACTATGTTTTCAACAGCATTACAATCACTATATTCCAGTGTGAAGCAGGGCCTAACCACATATTGAAATGTAGTCGTTGAAAAGCTGCTGAAACAACAGTTATATAAGTAAACATTGCAAATGTAGCCCAGTTTTAAACAAAACACGTCGACATCTTTTGACCTACAAATTAGGATAAAACCATGCTTACTGAGTATTGTCATTTTGGACCCTGCTGTTGTTGCTTGCTGACGTGTGGCTTTCAATTACACTCCTGACTGACCAAAAAATCTTCTGCAAAAATGACCAAAAGAAACTCCTTTGAGTCACATTCATCCAGAATCTTTTCCTTCTTTTACTCTGAGAACTTGTTGGGTCATTGATGAGCTGAAAATTCAATATTTACACAGCATCTTCAGGTTCAACATGATGACAAAGATATGCTTGGAGTTAAACTGGAGTTAAGTTTTGGAGATCAACCCCATTTCCCCAGTGGGATTGTGTTTGGCGTCATGCAGCCAGGCAGGCAAGACATAAAAAGCTCCATAATGAGGCAATTGAGATTTGGGACACACTCAACATTAAAAGATTTTTATGAGAAAATACGGTCCAGTTAAAAGTTGGACAAAGTTCTGCTTTTGGAGGAAATTCTGCTGAAATTAAAAAGTGTCCTGGGAGATGTATTTGTTTGTAGTTTAGAATCATTTTTTCTGAAGTTTCAGTTTTTTGTTCTTTGAAACAAAAGGCCACAGTCTTATTGTGATACAATTAAGAAGTACAATCTATAAAGTGCAGTATGTAAAGTGATAGGGGTAAAAAAAGTAAAGGTGACTTTAGGAGAGTATTAGCCACATTGTCAAGATCACAGTAATTAGTTTAGGGGGAAAAAGCTAAAGCTACAGCAATAAAACATCTTGATGGCATTACAAGTTTAAGTCTTTGTTATTTTGTTACTGATAACAAGAGAAAGTTATGCATTTGACAGAAAGTTGTGGACAAAAGGAATAAACCAGATAAACGAGTACTATTTCCCTTTAAACGCACGCCAAACACAGATGAAAAAGCCCTCGAGAGAGCCTTTGAAATAGAGAACACTGTTTCAGTTCAGCTCCCAACAATTAATATTGTTTAGTTGTTCTTTCTCAATGCCAAACCGCCACAGGGGGTTTCGCACAAGAATGAGAGGGAGGGAGAGCCAGACATTATAAGCTTTCACTTATTGGTGAGTAATGATGAAACAGGAGAAGCAGTTATATCATTGCAGGACTGATTTACAATAAATCAGCCATTACTCTGAGTTAAAGTGTTCATTCAGCCCTTTTCTCTACTCGCAGGAAAAGCTTTCTGAATGTGGAACAATATTTAACCGTTAACTGCGATATGATGTCTTTCGGTAAACCATCTTCATTACTTGCATGTTGAAGGTTAATCTAAATAGGACTGTAAATTATTCTGTAGGGCAGTTTCACCACAAAGTCACCGACAACCTCCTTCTCTTCTCAGAGTCCTACTCAACCCCTCTGCTGTTTTTAACAACAACAACCACAACATTCTTCTCTCCCGTCTTAAATCCACCCTCAACATCACTGGTGCTGCCCTCTCCTGGCTAAAGTTGTATCTCACAAGGTGGGTTTCCATCTAACTGTTTTTACACCTGAGCGGAAATGCAGAAAATTCGAAAAAATCTCTAAATATTGCACAAAAAGTTTACGCTTGGCTGAAGTGGAAAAGTTGGTTTATCAACAAAAGCAAAAGTGCAATAGAAACAGACTTGGCGAAGTAAATCATGACAAACATGAAGCACATAACTTAAACATCCACTGAAGCTTCGACCGGAGAGACAAAAAACAGCAGACGAAAACATCAGATCAGCGTGGAGAGATGAGGAGACTGTAACCTCCTTCAAATTAATACAAGAAGCAAACATAAACATTTCCATCATGTTTTCTACATTGGTTTTAACTGTTTGAGGTTTGACTGACACCGACTAGAGAATAAGCGCCAGCAGCTGTTTATCTTGACGAACCAACTCCTAAAATTAGTATAACAGAAGCAGATGGTGCATTAATTTGCATTTTCTTTTGCCAATTTTCTTGAAATTCGGTTAAAATTTGCACTATATTTGGATGGAAACCTGGCTTCAGACAGACAACAGTTCATCAGTCCCATGGCGTTCCCCAGGGTTCAATGCTTGGTCCTCTCCTGTTCATTTGGTAACATCGTCCATCGTCATGGTCTCCACTTCCACTGCAATGGTGATGATGTGCAGCTCTACATCTCCACTAAATCCATCATCACTGCAACTCACTCCACCCTGACGAACTGCATCAAAGAAATTAAATCATGGATGCAAGCCAACTTTCTCAAACTAAACTGTGATAAATCCGATAAGATCTTCACTGGTCCAAAATCCTTCAACAAAACCACTTCTGACTCACCATCGATAACTCCACACTATCCCTCCCCACACATCTGCAACTTTGGAGTAATTTTCAACAGCAGCCTCCACGCAAATCTCATGACCAAAACAGTCTTTTCCCACTTCAAACATACAGCTTGTTTCCACCCATCCCTCTCCTCTTCTGCTGCTGAAACTTTGATCCATCCTTTCATCACATCCACTCGACTACTGCAATTGCATTATTTATGTTACATCATCCAAAGTCCTTAATAAACTCCAGTACATTCAAAACTCTGCTGCTTGCTCGCAAACCTACTCCCTAACCAGGCCCCCCTCCTATCTCGCCTTCTCCACCACCACACTCCCTCCAGTAAGCTCCATTTGTCTGACTCCTGTTCCCACTCTCCAGGAATAAGCACTGAATCTGGGGTGACTCCATAGCTGCCCCCTCCCTGTGAAACTCCCCAAACACACCGGTCACTGTACCAATCTGTCTGAGTTCAAGAAGTTACTCAAAACTCACCATTTTACTACAGTTTTTAATGTTTGCTGTCCTGCACTACCCTGTACCTTTTGTGCGTTTTTAGTTATTTAGGATCTTTTTAACCTGTTGTATTAAGTGTCTTTAAGTATCTTGAAAAGCGCTCTAAAATGGTTTTTTTTCTCACATTTTTGTCTCTGCTGTTGGTCTTTATTTGGCAGCTGTATATCCAAAAATTGTCTGCCTCCCTTCTTCCTGCTTTCTCTCTCTGTCTTACTAATCTCACTCCTCCTCCTCCTCCTTTCTTGCTGATAGCGAATGCTCAACTGTGCCTGTGAATTCTCCGTTTTGCAGGAGGTCAGCCAGAGAAAGACATCATGAGTGACCGGTTCGACTGCAAGAACTGCAATGAGTCCCTGTGTGGACGCAAATACATCCAGGTGGAGGACAACCCTCACTGCATCCCCTGTTACGACCGCCTGTATGCCAACACCTGCCAGGAGTGTAAAGAAATCATCGGCCATAATGCCAAGGTGAGATCAAATTGTACAATACTTGAGTACGATTTTGAAGTATTTGTACTTGTGACGTATTTTCATTTTATGCTTCCACTTTATACTTCTACTCCACTAGATTTGCCATATGGTTACTTAACAGGTTAAGATATTACGTACAAAATATAAGAAGATAAATTATAAATTAGAGTTGCAACTAACCATTTTGTCCGTGTCAATTAATCAGACAATCATTTTCTTAATTGATCGATTAATCATTTGGCCTATAGTAAAAAATAAATAGTAAAAAAATCCATCATAGTCTCCCAGAGTCCAAGGTGATATCTTCTAATGTCTTGTTTTTTTTTGGACAACAGTCCAAAACCCAAATATTCAGTTTGATGATTTAAAAATGATTTAAAACAGGAAAAAACAGCAAATTCTCAGCTGAAACCAGAGAATAGTTGGCATTTCATTGAAAAAAATCAATTATCAAAATAGTCGCAAATTCATTTTCTATTGATCAAGCAATTGTTTCAGCTCTATCTGATGTATTGCTTTACATAAAACTACCCAAGAGTATATAAAATAGTTAAAATTATCTCCAACTAAACCAGCTTCAACATTAAAATGCTGCTTACATGTTAATGCATCACTAATAATAATCAAATAATATATAAAATATAATGAGTACTTTTACTTTTGATACTTTAAGTACATTTAGATAATACTACTTTTATTTAAGTAAATGATCTGAGTACATTCTTCCACCACTGAAATTGTACATGTCTGACTGCATTATGATCAGTTTTAATTAATTCTTTAAACTACTTTTACAAACCAGCAGGCACTCCTGGAAAACATAACTACACTTCCAGAACACCAAATTGTCTTTAATCCCCTTTAAGTTGCCCAAAAAGCCGTAGTTAGTGAAAATTAAAAACACTGTGCTGAAGGAAACATCCACCGATGCCGCAAGGCCATCAGTGTCCTGTGAATTATGGACTCCCTGTGAGGGACTGGCAGTAAATTACGCTCCTGCTTGCTTTGGCCGTCCCTCCTCCGCACGAGACATAACAACATTCGTCCTTCATCCTTCTCCGTTCCTCTGCTTTAGTTGTTTCTTTTACTGTAAAACCCCACGCCTCAAAAATAAGTTTTTCACCCACCGTTCAATGGAGCCATTTATCACAGAGCTTGCTTGAACTGCAGATGAACTGGAACACAAGCAGCTGTTAGAAAAAAAAGTGGGTTATTCAGATTTTTAAGAAAATAACGATGAAGAAAAGGGGAATGCACAAAAACTTCCCTCATGCTGAACTCCTCTGTTACGTCTCTTCTGTTTGGAGGACAGCGGGGTGCCGTAGAAAATAGGAAACTTTGGGTTTGGACTCCCACGTCGGCAAACATCCAAAACTCTTGTGTGCTTGAGCAGGAAACTGAATCCTGTGGTTGACCGTGACCTCTGACCTCAAAGTGGATGGGGGGGCTGCAAATAGAGAAGTGTTTTTATTAACTTGCAGTTTAGGGTAAATCACTTGAATTCCCATTTTATTCACTGGTAAAGGATAAAACATTCTTTCATATTTTTCTTATTATCAACAAATCAAATAAGAACACAAAAACAATACATTAGTCCATAACCCAATAATTTCTGACTTCCCCTGTCTGTGACTCTCATCTAAAGATTCCTACTGAAGACATAAATCTTTAAAAATGGGTCATAAATATACTTTCATTTCTAAAAAAGGCTAAGGGATATCCTTGAACAGCTGGGCACTGCAGTTTTCTGGGGACTATTTTTATTTAAAGTGCGGATTAACACACATCTGTGTTAGCATTTATGAGGGCGGTGTATGTGGGATTGATTCAAAATAAACTACAGCCCATATTAGCTAACATTAGCCACCATAAGCTGCTGGTCATACCAGACCAGCTAGTGTATTTAATTGAGCAGGGATGCGTTTTACTACTTATGAATTTAACTTTTTATTTGTAAGATTTCTTATTTCTTCTTTCAGAGGTTGCATAACCTGCCTTTAAATATTTTCCAATATTTAAAGCTTTTCTCTGGAGCAGCTTTAAATAAACTGTAAAGCCATTAAAGTCATTACGTATCAAGATTTTACCTTTTATCTATTTTTTTAACCATTGTTTGTATATTTTTTCTTTGTTTCTTTTACCTGCTCTTGTTATTATTGTGTCATCTTGTCTGCCAGATGTGTATGTATGATTACACTGGATTGAATTTGAGATTTGTTTCATATAAGGGAGGACTTCTATATACACCTCCTTGGCTTCACATATCCATTTAGCTTTATTATTGCATGTCTCTTACCCTGATGTGCTAATTAACAAGGTATTGACTGGAGTGAGTCTGAATCTTCCTGTGAAAAATTATTAAATTATTGGAATTTTAGTATCCCTAACAAATGGGACAAAATTAAATACCTTTTTTCATATAGAAAGTTTGAGTTTCTATGATAGGGCCATTTTAATCCTGACTGATTTTCCCATCTCTAAATGCTCTCCTCTTCCTCCAGGAGCTGTTCTACGAGGACAGACATTACCACGCGCACTGTTTTCGCTGTTTCCGCTGCGACCGCTCTCTGGCAGACGAGCCCTTCACCAGCCAGGAAGACGCTCTGGTGTGCAGCGACTGCTACTGCAACGAGTTTTCCTCCAAGTGCGTGGCCTGCGACAAGACAGTCATGCCAGGTGGGGACAATAAAGACCGGCTGTATCACTTTATTTCCCCTCAACAACAAGTTCACAAACCTCCTTGGGGACAGATCTTTGAGTAATCGCTCAGATAGCCAGAAAGTTCACACCCTGTCTTTGCAGGGATAAAAAGGCTAATGAGTTTTTGTTATCCGGGGTGTGACAGCTTAGATGTGACAGAATGATTGTTTCCTTGCTCTGCTGAAAATATCTCCCAGCAGGGCTTTCAGCTCCGGGCGCTGTGACGACACGAGTGCAGCAGTGGTGTCGGATGACTGAAAATTACCGGGGCCTGTGGGTAGTGTGGGATATTATAACTCACCAGTTCTTTTCTGAACTGAGCAGTCATTTTCTTTAGTTTCTGTTCAGCCTGGAATGCCTTTAAAAGCTGCTGCCCTCTCCCCTTTTCTTAAAAGTGCAGCCAAGTTCAAAACACCATCATGCCTTTTGGCCGCATTTCAGGCCCCAAAAGTCGTAAAACAAGGCCAGTGATTAAAGGATCTGACATCCAATTTCAGGCTCCTAACTTTTATAAACCTCTGAAGTGATGCATGTGTTTCTTAGCAAACTCTCACATATACAGGAATGAACAAACAGTCACTCATAAAATGGTTAAAACTGTAAAACAGATAAAAGTTAGGATGCTGTGCAGCCGTGGACGCCAGCTAGAGCATTGCTTTGTTACAGCTTGTCAGATTGCTTAGATGCATGATAAGCTGACGTAATTGTACGGTGCAGGAGGGCTGTGTAAGAACAGGTTTAGCCGTCACACTGAATCATCACTTTTGGTCTTCTCAGATTTCATTCCAGCTTATAGTTACAGTACAGTAGGGCAGAGATCAAAGGGACGATATCAACAAACAATCACAAACATTTAAATTTCCATCCTCTCTTCCACTCTTTTTCTCCGGCAGGATCGAAGATGTTGGAGTACGGCGGCTCCACGTGGCACGAGGACTGTTTCGCGTGTCACGGCTGTGAGAAGCCGATTGGTGCCGAGGCCTTCATCCCGGACAAAAACAACTACTACTGTGTGCCGTGCTACGAGGGCAGGTTTGCTCCTCAGTGCAGCCACTGCAAAAAGGTGAACCAGGCCTGATATGCAGCATGATGTTGACCATTAATAATGTGTACAACACTAACAATTATTCTCATTATTGATTAATCTGTCCATAACATTTCCAATTAGTCTTTTATGAAAAATTATGAAAATAGTCCATCACAATTTCTCAGAGCTCAAGGTGACATCTTCAAATATCTTCAACCATCAGTCAAAAACACAAAGATATTCAATTTATAACGCTATAAAACATAGAAAAACAGCAAATCCTCTCAGTTGAGAAGCTGGAACTAGAGACTGTTTGGTGTTTTTGCTTGTTAAATGACTTAAACGATTAAAGCTAGGGTAGGCAGTGTTGGAGAAACCAGCAAGAGAAAGCCAGATTTTGAGAGTATCCAACTCCTTCAAACTTGCGCGAGTAACGCACAGCATTATTAACAACATATTATATCAAAGTGTTTAGTGGAAACGTGGCTAAAGCGTCAGTATTTGACGACCTGGGTTGGTGGCTCTGTTTGTTTCCTGTTTACAGAGCCAGGGCCGTGTAGGAACACCGGACTGTTTTTTCAGCGCACACACAGAACGGAAAGCTAGCATACCGTGAGGAGATATTCACTGAATTTGACAAAAACTGTTTTGGATTAGAATCATAGGCTACACCTTTAATGAATGAGTAGTTAAAAGTGATCATCCACTACATTTCTTTGTCTTTCTTCCTTTCTTTCATCGTTTATTTGTGCATATACAAACAGCATAAAAACAGTAAAAAAAACATCTGAGAATCGAAAAAATACTCAAAATAAAGAGAACTGACATGTAAAATGAGCGGAGCAATGTATTACAAGTCAGCTAACAATGATCACAAAAGTTTTTTAATGACTTGAATGATGGAAGATAAAGCAGCACAGAAAAACGTGATCATCGGATGACAGAATTATAGACATCATAAGTTAGACATAATGACCTTTTTTCTTTTTAAACTTTTGAAGGGTTTGAAGGGAATACTGGCCATGTCTGATATGAGTTTCAGTTTAGCATGTTGTTTAACATGTTGTTTTAATGTTGTTTTAAACATCCAGTTGTCAGATTATACGCAGGATAAACACGGGATAAAATCTACAAGAAGAGCTGAGTAGTAAGCATGATCAGTGATAGTGTTAACAATAACAATGGCTAAACAGGTACATGAAAGAGTAACACCCACTGAAACTAAAAAGAAAAAGTTAACACTTAAAAAATTATCTCGTCACGTTTTACTGACACGGTTTGTATTTGTGTCTTGCAGGCTCTGACTAAAGGAGGGGTGACCTACAAGGACGAGGTGTGGCACAAAGAGTGTTTTCTCTGCACGGGCTGCAAAGCTCCGCTGGCTGGCCAACCTTTCACCTCGCAGGGGGAAAGTCCGTACTGTGTCAAGTGTTTCAGCAGCCTGTATGCCAAAAAGTGTGCTGGCTGCAACACGGCCATCACAGGTAAGTGGAGTACAAGACCACCAAGTAAACAAAATCCCTGGTTCAGTTCTGGCTGGGGACTTTTTGTTGTTTATCATCTCCCATTTTCTCTCCATGATTCCTGTTTGTCTCGACTATCTACTATCAGTAAAATGCCGAAACAACAAACAGGTGCAGGCAGTCAGGTGACTCAGGTTTTTAAATCCTGGCTCTGTTTGAATATATCCTCTCCTTGTGTTGTGCAGTTTCTTCCTATTGTCCAAAGAAACGATTTCACAATAAAAGCCACGCCATGTTGTGTTCCGCCAGTTTAACACTTTTAATGTGAACAAGTAGTAACTGAGTACAGTTTTGATACGTTGTTAGGAGAGTGAACAGTAAACAGGGAGGCTGATATCAATGAGATCAAATTACAAACAGTAATGCTGGATTACACTATAACTTTTCCTGTGAATCCTTGAAGGCAATTGGAATCCCACTCAGGAATGGCGGACCCTGCCACTAAAAATGAAAACTACTATATAGAGAGGTAATTACACAATGTAAATACATTGAATGGCTATTGCTGATAAAATGCTGACCACAAATAGTACCAAAAACGGACTTTGATTTAAACCGGCAATAACTTATTTTTTGGCCACTTTGAGGCAGTAGAAACTAGAACACTGACATCATCACCTTTTATGTTGATATGGCGAACTGTTGCTTATTTACACATCCAGCAGTTATGGAGCAACATTATCATTCATTTGGAGTCCTGTTTCTTGTCAGCTGATGAATGTACGTCCAGTAATCATTCTCTTTTAGCTCTGATTTTGGTCTCTACCAACTCCTGAGGGAAACATCTGGCTCTTTAGCTGTTAAATGCTCCACTATGTTCACCAGCTAACTGCGTCTGTCTGCTCCAACCTGGCGACACAAAAACAAGCATCCTGATAACAAACCACAGACTGAACCAGTTTTCACCAGGATTGTCTCATTATTCTAGTAAACTTACACCTTCACAATGATGTAAAAGATGTTATAATCATATAAAAAGTCTACACATGGTGGCTTTAAGTGCCCACAGAGAGGCAGTGCAACAATACAGGTACAACACGGTCTATTACGTTCTTTATCTCACCTCTTTGTAGAATTGGCAAAGAAACTTTACATACCAGAGTTAAATGAGAACCTGAATTAGATGCCTTTGACCACAGCTATGAACTAGAATACCAGCATGTTGACTGAACTGGCTCTGCTCTCTTATTGTTACTGCCAACTGCTGATGTTATCTTGAATTCATTTATGTCATTTCCGCAATGTTGCAAGGCTGTTATTAAAGTCTATTTTCCACCCCTCGTAAAACATTCCTTCATTAGTCGCTCATCTGTTGTATTTGTGTCTCACAGGGTTTGGAGATGGGAAGTACGTTTCTTTTGAGGACCGGCAGTGGCACCAGCCGTGCTTTAAGTGTTCACGCTGCTCTGTGTCGCTGGTGGGCTCTGGCTTCTTCCCCGACCGCGACCAGATTCTGTGTACAGACTGCAACAACGACGACTGACCACCGCTAGCTACACCTGCAACACCTGCACCTGGCGCAGCAAATATCAAACACTGCTGATATCAGCAGAAAAACTTCTAAACCTCAGCCTTGCACATGAACACTGCAATATTACTAATTCACTCACTGTGTAAAGCTGATACAAAGCTCAGTATTTACAACTCAAAACTCTCCTCAGCTTCTAGCACATTGAAATGTGTGTATAAATTCTGCAGAAATGTCCTGTGATGTATGTGTACGACTTTGTTTTTCTTTATTTTATATGTTTTGCACATCAAAGACTAAATAAAATATACAAAAGATACCTTTAAACCTTTAAATTTAACTGTTTATTCATAAAAACTCTGTCTTTAATGACTGCTAGACAGTACCAAAATTTGAATGTTACGACCTAAGCTTGGCACACATATTTCTACTTTTTAAAAAATATTCCAGTTTATAAATCTGCCCTTTCTTCTTCTTCCACTGCTTGTTGTATGTAAACTTATTTGTTGAAAATGAACTGCTGCAAAAATGTGTATCTTGTTTTCTTTTCAGCTTGAAACTGTCTTTACTGGCGTACATGCAATAAAAGTGTCATAAAACAAAGGGTGGTGTATTAATGAATTAATAAACGGCGTATTTGTCTGTATGAATTGAACATCCACAATACATCTCATAATGTACAGTAGGTGTCAGTTAGCCTATACACCTTTCAGGTTGTTAGCAGAGGAAATAAAATCAGCACTGTTCTACAGCATTGGTTCCCTGCTGCACACAGTTGTATTTAATTTTTTCTTTTTTTTTCTTGTGAATTACTCAATTAATTTAGGCTTTTGGGGCTCTAACAAGATTATGAGTTTACAGTCATGTTGGTGACGCTGTGAAGGTGAACTTAGACACAGCGGTGCTTTAAGCCAGGTGCTTTTAGCAGGTATAATGTTTACCATGTTTACCATATCAGTTTAGCATGTTAGCATGCTAACATTTGCTAATTAGCACCAAACACAAAGTACAACTGAAGCTGATGGGAATGTCAGTAGTTTCTCAGGTATTTAGTTTAGAAAAAAACTTCAGGGATCACCTAATTCAGAGGGATTCATCCTCTGGGAACCGTGAGTGTTCCCAGAGGCGTTTTGTAGCCGGTCGAGGCAGATGGCCGCCCAGCCAGAGACCGGTTCTCCTCGAGGTTTCTGCCTGTTAAAAGGGAGTTTTTCTTTGCCAGTGTCGCTAAGTGCTTGCTCGTGGTGGAATTGTTCTGGGGGTCTCTGTAAATAATATTATAAAGAGTCCAGTCTAGACCTGCTCTGAATGAAAAGTGTCCTGAGATAACTTTTGTTGTGATTTGGCGCTATATAAATAAAATTGACTTGACTTATAGCAATCCTTTCAATAGTTGTTGAGAGATGTCACTAAAAAACTAAAATGTGAACCTCATGGTGGCACTAGACTAAACGCTAGGTGATCACCAAATGCTTATTCTAAATTTTGAGGCAATCCATCCAATAGTTGAGATAGTTCAACCAATCACACCAACCTCACTGGCGCTGAAGGAAAAGTTAGGGGATCACCAATAGACCTTACATGTGTGTATGAGATCACCAAAGTCATTAGGATTCATCCTCTGGGAACCATGAATGTCTGGACCAAATTTCATGACAAGAAATCCAACAGTTGTTGAGATATTTCCAAAGTGGTGGACTGACCAACATTGGCATCCTGAGAGCAACACGGCTAGTGTGGCTAAAAATCATTCAAACAAAACAAGGAGAAAAAAACTCTGTCTTTGGTTGAAGTGATCAAATAAACAAAATGTTTGTGAATCACTGCGCTGCAATATATGCAGAAATGGTTAAAAATGTGCAAAAGTATTCTTCTGTCAAATTATGCTGTTTATTTAAAAGTTGCTCTTTGTACAGGAGAGTTTTTTTCTCTTGTGAGGTGCATCAAGGAGCCGAAGCTAAATATTCCTCTCGATGATACTTACTGAAAACCGTTATATCATCTTAAAATATCTTGAAAAAAACCTCTGTCTTAAAAAAGAAAGAAAAATCAGGGAAGAGGTTCTTTCACCCTGTTTCCCAAAGATGGTTTTCTGTGGGTAGTCCCATGCAGACTTTCCCTTACTATTACTTAGATAATCTACATAAATATTTACAGTTCAGAACCTCTGTACTGATCTGCTCTGATTGTGTTTATATGGAGGCTGTGCCAGGCTAGTGTCCATGTCAGGAGGAGGGAACAGAAAACCAGCTGACAAGATGATCTAGTTTAAGACACACAGGTTGAAAAGGTCAAAGTTTTCCATAAAAGTGATGTTGACCTACGGTACTGTCGTTTCTATGGAACTGATGCTAATTGAAATACCTTGTACCTGCTCTCTCTAGCTTTAGAGTGTCCAGAAAATATTTTAATTAGACAGAAATAAAGGAGCATTCTTGTGGGAAGCAGTACAAGACTTTAAATATCAAAAATCCCAAGTTTGAAAGTAAATTCTTAACCTTGAAAACAATTTAACAAAATAAATAAGGCCAGGTCCCCGTCACAGAAAAGCTAAGATAGTTGGTGGACTTTGAGAGATTATTTAGTATAATTTTAAAAATATGATGTCAGCAATAAGAAAAGGATATGAAAATGACAAAATATATGGCTTGGGCCCTGACATGTGCTAATGTGAAAATATGAGCACTCTCCTCACTCCCAGGCGTCTGGTATTCCCTCATAAAGTGAGAAATGTAGCTGTCAAGAAGTGATATACATTCCTGTTGCTTCCTGCTTTTGATCATCATTTATGACCGAGTGTAAAAGTGTTGACTTGCTGCAACAAGCTTGTTCTTCATGCCCCGTTAAAATCTTATCACAAGATCAACTCCAGATGAAAAATAAAAGGTCCATGTGGTGCTGTTATTTGTTTGAGCTTTTCCCATGACTCTTCCTGAAATATTTTTGACCTTGTTTGCTGGGATGAAGGAGAACAGTCTTGTTTGGTCCCAGGAGGAGGAGGAGGAGGAGGAGGAGGAAGGAGGAAGGATGGGGTCGAAGCTCCTCAGTGAATATTTAAGATTTCACGTCATCCCGCTCAGCCTCGGAGGGGCCGGGGACTCAAACTCAGCTGGATCCCGCTGGTGGAGGCTGTTAAAGTAATTAGACGACATTACTCTGACTGACAGACCACAGAAGAAAGAAGGGGGCTACGCCTCGCACAAGACCCTGCAGCTTCTACAGTATTTGTACTGCATATTTCTTAAAGTCATGTAAGGTCCTTAGATGAGTGCAGTGTCAACAAGAATTCACATTTGAGCATTTGCCAGCTGAGTACAGTCTCTGTTTCTGTGGGATTTAAGCTGTTGCAACTTTTGAATGATGAGGACTTTTCTGAAGAGGGTCACTTAAATTACCAAAACACATTTGTCACTTTCGCCTCTCTCTTTCTGCCTCTATGCCAATATAATGGAAGTGAATTTTATTTGTGGTGCTCACTGCATTAAAAAATGTGTTCAAGAAATTAAGCAGCAACATCTCTCCTGTTACTTTGTTTAATCCACTGACTTCACTGTCAACAGTTTACTTCAGGACTATTTCTTTGGTAGGACATGGTTCCAATGAAAACTGCTGACAAGGACATCTGTGGTTTATCATTTGTGTTCTTCTGTACTTGTTTGCTCCTGTTGATTTTCTCAAAGCAGCGAGCATCACAAAGAACATTTAATAAGCCTCTATTGTATTAAGGCGGTAGCAGAAATCTCACAGACGGATATCTTATAACCTTTAAAGCAAAACTACCTGCATGGTTAGATACCACGAGGGTAGGGGTGGGTGATATGGATAAAATCCTCTACCATGGTATATGTAATTCTATTTCGCAATATATATTGAAATAGTAACGTTTCTGGAAAAACAATTGATAAATTTGAGACTGGAAGTTCATTCTTGACCTTGGAAACTGCAGCTGGACCACATCCATAAACTATTTATCAATTGGCAAAACAATCTCACCACAAGGTCCATTCAGCAGCTGTTTTGAAGCTTTCGATTGTATCGTGAAAAGCCGGGCCAACACGGACAAGAAGTCCTTGGAGAGCTCAGAGGAATGGAAATAGGAACGTCTGCAATTCTGTGACAACCGGCCAAACTCGATCTGCTGAAGAAGATCATGGGATACGATCAAAAGCTCCAGAACAGCTACTAAATGCATCTTGTGTTAATGAACTGTTTATGGATAAAATAAACAGATAGCAATGTATGTTTTTAGAAAAACCTCTGACAGCAGACAAAATTAAAACGCATCGTGGTATATACAGGGACGGAAAGAGTACTAGAAAACTGTGCTCAAGTAAAAGTACTATTACTTTAAAGAGATTTTACTCAAGTAAAAGTAAAAGTACTTCTGTAAAAATGTACTTAGATGAAAGTAAAAAGTTGGTCAGTTAAAAGTAATCTGAGTAAACATTACATTTTTAAAGGGGGTGACAGAAAAAGAGCTATATGATGATAATAATGTGATAGAACTACTANNGGGTGCAACAAGCATTATTAAGCTACACATTAAATAGCCTGCTACTAAATCGTCATATCACAAACCATACACTTAAAGGTAAGGAGAAATTTTCTTCTTTTTCTGTCATTTGGGTGAACTGGCTTTTTAACATTTTTGTTTGTACTTCAAAGGAACTAGTAATTCTATGGAGTTTTGGTGTGAAAAGTCATTTGTTGAAGGTTTGGGGTTCTAAAAAACAAAATTTAAAGTCACTTTCTAAGATTTTGTATCTGTACTGTATTTGAGGCCAGTTGAAAAGAAGCTATAAACACAACTCCAGTGTTTTAATCATTCTCTGACTGGCCTTCATCAGGGAGCTGTAACAACACCACAAGAGATGACAAACAACGCAGCACATTAGAAAAGCTCCATTTCCAGTAAAGGTCAGCAGGGTTGAAATGAAGTTGTTTGGAATACTTCACTTTCTGCTTAAGGAACCATTATTTATAGCTGTTGTGTGACTGAACACACGCTGGTGTTCAACAACACAACAAAATCATTCACTCCAATCAGGGAGCTTTCCAGGAGAGCCGTGGTCATCCAGTTTTGGAAACTGAACAGCCTATAAATGAAATATTTGTTTGTTAAGAGTCAAACTCAAGAGCATTAAGGAGCAAACCAGATTCTTTTAAACCCCTTTTAAACATTTTGCACTTTCCTAATTTGTTGTAAATTGCTAACCTGGACCCAAAAGTACAAAAAAAGCCTAAACTGACTCATTTAAGTTTAACTTCAGGAATCCTGTTTGGCTCCCAACAGCTCAATTAAAGGTTTGCTTTGGTCCATTCTTTGCAGATAATTTCCTGAAGTGACAGGAAATGAAACAAAGATTTGCCGTTAAGTGGTGAAACACACATTGTACATTCATGCCTCATTACTCACACACCCCAAAGTTAAACGTGTGGAATGTATTCTGGCGTGTGAGCGAGTGTGAGTGTTTCCAGCCAGATCACATTACGTAGTAGGTGATGTTGAGCAGTTTGAATGTGACTTGTGAGTGAGTCATGGGCTGACATGTAACCTCATCTCAACCACAGCCTCTACAGTATCTATGTGTTGGATGGCTGAAGTAGACATGGGAGGAGATGAGGAAATAATACCGCCGGGAGAAAAATGTGCAGTATGTCTCCAAACCTGTGTTAATGCTCGATGCGCTGTCATTAGTTATGAATCACCAACCCAGGTAAAGAAGTGAAGAGCACAGTGACACTTACTTGAAGCTACGTGAAGTAGGAGGGTAAAGCATTCATGATACCTCCAAAATGATATCTGCCTAGAGCAATAAAGCAGTGAATACACAGTATAAACAATCTACAATCTTCTGTGGGGCTGTAGTTTGAGCTAAATGCTAACGTCAGCATACAGTAACATGCTCACAACTACAATGCATTCTGATGTTTAGCAGGTATAATGAGTACCATGGTTGACATCTTAGTCTAGCATGCTAACATTTGCTAATTTGCAATAAACACAAATGTTAATGTCATTACTTTTGCAGGAATTTGGTCATAAACCAAAGTACTGAACATATTAAACGTTTGACCTGATGATGGAGCTAGATGAACTGAGGGGGCATGAATGTCTGAACCAAATCTCATGGATATCCATCCAATAGTTGTTGAGATATTTTACTAAAAATGAATCATGTAAACCTCATGGTGACACTAGAGGAAAAGTTAAAGGATCACCAAAGCCAGCCAGTACAGTTGAGGCTGATGGGAATGTCATGTGTTTTTAGGTATGCGGTCATAAACCAAAAAATAAGACAAAGTGAATTTTTTTTTTCTGATGATGGCGCCAGATGAAAAGTTAAGCGATCACTAAAGTTATAACAATTCACCCATTAATGTATGTACCAAATTTCATGGCAATCCATCAAATAGTTTTTTATAATTATATAATTCTAATTTTAGCCAGAACCAGAATTTCAACCTCATGGTGGCGCTAAATGAAAAGTCAGGGAATCAAGTCATTAAGATGCATTTATCTTGGAACCATGCATGTCTGTACAAAATCATATGCCAGACCATCTGGTAGATGTTGAAATATTTCAATAATGAGTGAAAACTTTGACCAGCAGGTCTCGGTAGATGAAAGGTGAGGGGATCGCCAAAGTCAGCAGGTTTCAGCCTCCTGGGACCATGAATGCCTGTTCCAAATTTTATGGCAATCCATCCAATTGTTGAGATAATTAAAAAACAATCACACCAACCTCACTGGTGCTAAAGGAAAAGTTAGGGGATCACCAGTAGACCTTATGTATGTGTGTATGAGATCATCAAAGTCATTAGGATTCATCCTCTGGGGACCATGAATGTCTGTACAAAATTTAACTGCCATACATCTAATATCCACTTCAGTCTGGACGAAAGTGGTGGACTTACTGACCAAAACTGTCATCCAGAGACGTGCTGCTACCACGATTAAAAAACATAATCGTAATGCGTAACTGCCTGCTGGAGAAACAGAGCCATAAAACCGTCATTGTGTCATTCATACCAGATGAAATGTAACTCTGGGATGGAGCGGTGGTGGAGCAGCATGAAACCGAGGAGTGCATTCCAGGGATGGACTCTTCCCGGTCAGTCCCTCCATCATATGTGTTTGTCAGCAGCTCTGGTTCCTCAGGACGCCTGTCTCCATCCCCCCATGTGCTGATGTTTCAGCCCAGTTGTGACTAATGAATGACTCACTGCAAAATTCAAGTACAACAACTTTTGAGTTACTCTAAGGGAGCTTTAAAATGTGTGTTCTTAATCCAAACATCCAAATAGGGAATGATAGAGGAATGGCTCACTAAGACAGGAATAGTTTGACATTTTGGGAAATACTCTTATTCACTTTCTTGCTGAGAGTTAGATGACAGATCGATACCACTCTCATATCTGTACGTTAAATATGAAACTGTAGCAAGCAAGCAGTTACCTTAGCATATAATGCTAGACTGGAAGCATGGCATTGTAAACTCCACCAAACAGCACCTCTAAAGCTCATGTAAACACGATAAGTTGTGGTTTTATGGGGGGATTTATGAGCTGGACTATTTCTTGGCCTTCACCTTTGGAGAGAACTAGGATAGCTGTTTCCAGTCTTAATGCTGACATAAGTTAACCGCCTGCTTACTCTAGCTTCATACATTATTAACAAACAGATATGAGAGTGGTGTCGATCTTCTTCACTGGCAGCAAGAAAGCAAACAAGCAAATTTCCCAAAATGTGAGAAGATATTAAGAAATTAAGCATTAAGTAAACACTGAAAGTCATCTATTCCCCAAATGTACCTTTAAATTCCCCTTTCATCTGATCATATGATTGGGAGTAATTTCAGTTCCATCAGCCTTTACTATGAAATCATAAGATCAGAAACCTTGATTTATGTTTTAAGTTTTTGTCCACATGGGGTCACATATCCTGAGAAAACTCAAACTCATCCTTTCAAACGTGCTTTTACCTACAAATGTAAATAATTTACCTCACCAACAGTAGTAATTATTTATTGCTAATTTTATTTCTTAATGTTTCTACGCATCTTTTTGTGCCTTTTTATATTTTGTGAAGGTTGTATTGCATCTTCAAGTTCTATTATTATTATTATTATTATTATTGTATTGTCTATACTCACTGATGATGTAACACACTCCTGCTTGTATTCCAATTTTTGTGTATTAATGTCACAAGTTTGTGTTGTCTACATGCATGCAATAAACCCCCCCACATTTTCCTTTAGAATTTGTACGAAAAATCTTGGCTGTAGGTATAAATACCCAACCTGAACAAGTATCAGATCTTCTATGTCGGTGTGTGTTTGTTATTTACATTATAACCAACCATGTGTTTTGGCGCAGCCTAGTGAAAAATAAGGATACTGCACGCTGACTACATGCAGATTCAAAAACATGTTAAAAGCTGTAACTTTCACAAACATTTGTTGACCAAATAGCATACAAGGAACAGCTGTGTTTAGTTAGCTAGTGTTTAAATCATCTATTTGTTAAAACAGCATTAGATATTAAAGTTTACGACTGACAGAAGCCAGACAACACGGTGCTGTCACCAGCTTGTGCTCTGAGACGCCTGTTTACTTAAGTAACTATTTTCATAAAACCAACAATGAACTGTCAGAAGAGAATGCGCTGGCTATTCTCTATATTAGTTAGGTAAACACTGATGATATTTGGACTTATAAAAAAAAGAAACTATTCCATAATATAACTTTTTATGGACCATATGTGTGGGAACTCCATCTAACAAGTTTCTCTGGCATCCATCCGCCAGTGATCGACACAAGAAACAACAAAGATTTAGGGTGATTATTACAGCCAGCAATGACTTATCAGCCAATTCACAACGTCTAACAATCCCTCAACTGACTGTGATGGGTGATGCAAAGCCTTTAATAATTTTAATTTAATTTGACATTTTAATAAATAACCAAAACATTCACGTTACTGGTATTTTTTTTATTTTCTTGAAAAACAAACCATGTAATAAAAGAATCCGGGGTATTCAGGGGGTAATACGACTATGTAATGCTTAACAAAAAGCTTTCTGGGAAACATGGAAATTAACTACATAATAAATACAATCTTTTTTTTTAACACTATACAAGATGGTGTGTTACTGGAGCGGAGCCTCATCAGGCCTCAAGTAACATGTAACACCATATTTCTACTTAATTGGTAGGTCAAAAATCTTAACCGTGACCAAAGGTAGGTGGCGGGGGGGAATGTTTCAAGCAATACACACAGTACAGGCGGAAATATGACAACTGAAACAAAACAAAAAAAAAAGGCATAAAAAGTTCACAAAGTCCAGAAATCTTGTGTTTCTCTCCACGTATGTGTGTCCAGGTCTTCCAGTCGTCTTTGTTAGGTTGAATAATCCTGCAGGAAGACAGAGGATGAAGAATGAGGAAAAATACTGAAGTTAAGACAACGATCACAGTAAGAGCTGCAACTATATGTCGAAAATTATTCAACTATTTTGATTATTGAATAATTGAGTCATTTTTAAGGAAAAATGCCAAATATTTGCTATATTTTCTTCTAAAATGTGAGGATTTGATGTTTTTCTTTGTCATACATGATAATAAACTGAACATCTGAATAAATTATAATGGCCATTTTTCATTATTTTCTGACATTTTATACATAAAATCATTAATAGAGAAAATAATCGTCCAAAAAACAGTATTTTCAGATAAATAAAGCAAAAGAACTCAACTTACAGCTCTCGGTTTCTTGTTCACCTTCATGTCAAATCTGCAACAAAAACAAAGTAATGCTGCATTAGATATTAACAGATTACAAAACTGGTTTTGATGGGAATTATGATAAAAAGCAGAACTTCTACTGTATCATGAAAAAGCTTAAAAACAAGCCCATAACAACAACGCTAAATGACCATGTGTTTGTTCTTGTTTGTGCACAAATCTGGAGCCAACCGAGCATCGGACAAGACCAGCAATGTTTTTAATTTAATTGCTGGAATTGGGGAAGCACACATGAAATGAATCTAGGGTCAGAAAGATATGAAAGTATCCCAGTAACAAGCAAGAGTGTCTAATGAGTGCTGGATGCTGACGTGCATTCAAAATGAAAGAGCGAAGTGTTGGACATGCAGTATGACTGAATAACTAGCAGGCTTACACTCAAACTCTAGGTCAACAGAAGCAGACAGAGAGCAGGACAAACGGTGGAAAAGTTAAGGATGGGGTTTACAGCAGGCAGGATGTTAACACCACAGGAGCAGGAAGTAAAATTCAGACTTACTCAAAGTCATAATCAAACATGGCAGAAGGACTGTGGGGGGAGGGGGCAGCATTAGGGGAAGGAAGAAAGCAGCAGCTGTTAGTCCACCAACCTGAGTCTAAAGCCCTACGTCTACATAATACTGCAGTCCGGACTTTACAGAGTGAGAGAACCACTTCTTCACAGTGTGTTAGGTGGAGCACCTGCTGTGTTAATATGTGGTTAGAACAGTGAAGCCAGGAAAAACACGTCAACGTTAAAAAGGTGGGTAACACAGCGACATTAAACACTGCAAAGCAACTTATTAGACCTTCTTTGGATTGTGCTAGTGTAAACAACCATCCTACTGAACACACCAGGCATTTGTCAACTGTTTGTTCAGCCGATCCAACTACACTCACTCTTAAAATAACAAAGTTAGACTTACCAATAAACAATCAGTGCGTTTACATGCTGTTAAGTCAGTGTTTAACTACATGTCAGGTCCTCCAAAACGTAAGAGGTTTCCAAGATGATTAAAGGTATGAGAAAGATTTTTTTTTTTTACTGGAGATAAAGTCTTACATCAGATATTCTTTTCACTTTAAAAAGAGAAAAGGGAGGAGGACCTTATCTTTGGACTAACAGTGTCTCAGGGAAACTCTTCCAACAGGATCATTTTTATTTTCAAAGTCTTTTCCCAAAAACAAGCATAGGAAAAGTGGTGGGGGCGGGGGGTCATCTTATAATTAGGGTCATCTTACATTTAGGCCACTACGGTTTGTTTCTCTTAAACAAAATTGTGTGTCTTTTTCACTCTTCTCTGATTTTAACACTTTGACCTCTTTGAGTCTCTAAAAATTCTTCAAAGGAAACAACTTACGGAAAAATGACTCTTTGGTTGAACTGCTCACAACTACTGTTTATGCTAAGGCCATAAGCTCTGATGAGGGGTCACAAGTTGACCCATTGCTTAATTGTAGGGGGTCACAAGCCAAAAATGTTGGCAACAACTGCCTGAAGTAGCCGGGTTGTTCTCGGNNGTTTTTGTAACATTCGGTGTCTGAATTTGAATTGGAAAGACGCATCTTGTATCACGAAGATGTTTCAAATGACTAAGCCGTGGTACCATAATAAGGTCAGGGTGACCTGCTGCATGTATACATGGACTTCACAGTAACCGGGATTTACTACAGTGAATGTGAATGTTGTCCAACTTCCAGCATAACCCACTTTCTTACAGTAGCCTGGTTTATTGTGTGCATGTAAACACACTGATCAGCTATGAACTTACTTCTTAATCAACAAATCCTGAAATTGGAAATCGATTAACAGCACAATCAGAAGGAAAAAGAAGTAGAGATTAAACAGCATGCTGGCACACTGTGTCTTGTATCTTGATTGTGTACCTGTGTCTGTTTTTGTTCTTCCTCTTCTTGTGGCTCCCGTGATGGCTGCCTGAGGAGGAAGAGGAGGCAGCCTTCTGAGGCTTTAGGTCCTGCAGCGTCGAGTCCACGTCTTCCGTGTCCTCCTGGCTGGGCTCGTTCTCTTGGTTCTGGAGATCTGGAGAGCCGTCGCTTTCCGTGCCGCTGCCGGCCTCACCTGCGGACCCAAACCCAAACGACAGCACAAAGTCAAGCGTTAGAAACTACCAAAGTCTATAAAGGAGAAACTTTTCCAACGCTGCTTGGCTTGAGAAGGTCAGAAAAACAACTCACGTTTTTCATTCATGTGATCCGGTATCCCACCGAGTGCACACACCGCCTGCCATTCAAAACAGAGAGTACAGTTGGATTAGTAGTTCTTTTCTTGTCATGCAGCAAATGAGCAACTAATATATTGTGTGAAAAAGTCTAGTGAGAGAGGGACTTACTGCAACTGACGTGACTGATGATTTGCTGAATAAACGCTCGGCTTCCTTGAATTTCCTATTCCTTCTATCGGTCTTACTGTTGGAGTTCCTGTTAGAATTACAGAAATATGGTTGGGTAAGCAGCTCATGATCAGGTTGAATGACAAAAGGTTGCCACCATGCACCAATCGCACACTATGCACTCGTTCAACATACTTTTGTGTGAATAAACGGTAGTATGTATCTTTTCGGACACACTCAGTGCTTAATTATGACGTCACTTCCGGAGCGCCTCATTGCCGGTTGGAGACATGTAACTATAGTAACCCGTGCCAACCTTACCTCTACCAGCATCTGCAATACCTGACAGCAAGCATGATGAACCTCTTGATTTTTTAAATTGAAGCGTTATGGACGGTACAGAGCTATCTTGGTCGCTGTCCGCCATTGTCTGTTATTGTTGTCGTCACTACTGCATTGCATTGTGGGACATTTATGCCGGCGTAGTGTCCAGGCGTGCATACTGTAATATTCCCCCAGAAATAGTATACACTTCACGTACTACTGATTTCATACTAAGTTTTCAGACATACTAAAAAATCTCACATACTGTTTTAACATACTAAATAGAAGCATGTTAGTATGGAATTTTGGACACAGCCCTGGTGTTGAACCATTTCACTGTAATCTTATAATAAAGGTTTCTGTCTGGTTCCCAATAAAGGCTAACGCACACCTTGTACTTGTTAATTTTCAGTTGATTGTGCCTCTTGCGATAGCTGTAAAATTCCCACATATGAGTGTTCAACAATTTTCTTCTCTTCTATATACTTAAAAAGAGAAAGTAATGTATCTGCTTCTTACTTTTGGTTGGTGAGGTATCGGTCCCATCCTCTGATGATGTTGCCATACATCTGGGTGTCTTCTAGGTAGCTGCCTTCAAACGCATATATTTGTCTTTCCAAGTTCACCAGCGTCTCCTGTGACATTGAAGAAAGTCAATCAAACTTTGCATTAATTGTGAAAAGGGGAGTAGGTGCTGTGCACAGGTGATCAGACAGATGTTTGTCAGACTCTTGATTTGATTTCAGGGTGGTTTTGCTGTCAGGGATGCAGAGACAGAGGAGTTAGCTGCAAGCAGGACAGAGAATGGGAGACAACTACTTTTAAATTAACAGTTTGCTTAAACCAGCATCTTGTTTCTATGTGACTTGTGTTGACAACATGCATTTTTCCTTGTAATACAGCCTGAATAGATAATCGCTTGCCAAACTGACCATGGATGTGTAATACACCCATAAAAACCAGTGGTGGAAAGTAACTAAGTACATTTACTCAAGTAGTGTACTGAAGTACAACTTTGAGGTACTTGTACTTTACTTGAGTATTTACATTTTCTGCTACTTTGTACTTCTACTCCACTACATTTCAGAGGCAAATATTGTACTTTTTACTCCACTATATTTATTTGATAACTGAAACTACTTTGCAGATTCTGATTATTAATACAAAATATATTCAACAAATAAATTATGATGTAACATAATACGTTAAGATAAAACACTTTATTAAGGGAGAAATTTACAAGCTCATGAAGTATATAGGTAGTTGAAATTAGCTCCACCTTTACCAGCTGTAATATTAAAGTGATAATTATAATCCAATATGTTATTCTGAAATGGGCCATTCTGCATAGTGAGTACTTTAAATACATTTTGATGCTAATACTTCTGTATTTCTACTTATTTTAACATTTGAATGCATTACTTTTACTTGTAAGAGAGTATTTTTACACTGTGGTATTGCTACTTGTACTTAAGTACAAGGTCTGAGTAACGTTACTTCTTCCACCTCTGCATAAAGCCAACATCACGCGAGAACGGCGGCTAAAATGTAGCTATGCTAGCTAGCTAGCATAATCAGCCAACAATAAATAGCAATAAAAAGCCAGTGTGTTCAAATAAAATGCATCCAAATGGCTTGCAAAGTGTGATTGTTATAATCAAACATCGCCTGCAGAGTGAACGTTAGATAGCTAGACAGGAGCTAATAACGGTACGCTCTCTACTGTATTGTCCTAGCAGTAGCTAGTTAGCCAAGCTAGCAGGGGCTACTAGCACTACTGGAGTGAACTGCGCAGAAGCAAACTGACAGATAGCCAACGTTAGCATCGTTAGCTTAGCACTTAGCAAGGCCTCGGCTAACAAACGGCTAACGTTGAGGTTAAACTTACAGTTAGCTGTGATTCTAAATGGTAAAACACTTAATGAAACCGAAATCGCGGTAACGTGTACTCACAGCTAGCTCTTGTTTCCTCTTCACCAGCTCGGCGAGCTCCCGCCGGGTGTCCGGGATCTGTGGCGGCGTCGCCTTCGCATGCATCGCCATGATGGATGTAGCTATCTGGGAACAAAAGAGAGGCGGGTTGGTATAAAGCGCACCTAACGATCCGCCATTTTACCGACAGATGGCGCTAAAGGACGTCAGATCGAACCACGCGCTGTTATTACGTCGCCATAGCAACATGACCGGTGAGGACACTTTATATGGCTTCAGATTTACTGACTTCAGCAGTAACTTTCTACGTGAAATCCAGCTGAACCATGGGCAACATGTACCGAGGATTTAATAAAAGTGAGTTTATAAGTGTAATTTAATTGTTTTTAGCTTAATAATATAATGTGACATAATGGTTATTTTGATCTCAAAGCAGATACGATTCCGGCTTATACCGTTTCATCTTCACTACCAACGAAATACCAAAGAGTGGTGATAACAAATCAAGAAAAGAAAGGGTTTTCATCTCAAGCTAAGAGATTCCCTTCACAAATCTGTCTGGTAGGAGATCTGACTCTCCCAACTTTACCATAAATTAACAGCTACTTTAAAAATAATAACAATGCAACATAAACATGATGTTGTGTTTGTTTCAGAGTGAAAATCCAGGACCAGGCAGCTATGGCTGTATCTCCAGCGCTGAAGTCAAAAGTCCTTCTTTCTCAAAGAAAGGCACCACAGGCTTTGTTTCATCCAAGGTCAGGACCCCAAGTCAGGTGCACTGATTTCAGGTGCATGCTGAGCAGGGCCGTAGCCATGATTATAGAAATACTGAGGTCAAGTTCAAAAAGTGTACTAATTATTAGAAAACGTCATATTTTATTCATTTAACCTTTTACTTAAAGTTATAAACTCAAAGATTTTCATTTAAATAAACGTCTGTTAAGTCACTATCTATCGCCGAATGATGCAACACAATGGGGATGGCCCACTGATGAAAGCCTGCAGCATTTGCAGTATTACGACCCGGGTGTCGGTGGCGACTTTCCTGGAAAAATCACAAGCGCCGCACTGTTAGGCTTTTAACAAGGCTTTTAACACAACAGACCCGCTCTTCAACTCACCTGTGTGTGAAGCAGCGTGCTGTTAGTTTTCTGTTCTCTGCTAGCGTTGCAAGAAAACTGTGACTGTGGCCGAACAAACAAAGAAAAGTCAATAACTACAGACGATAAACTTGAAACTGAAACTGAAGTGAGGTCCAAAAACACACCTGCAATTACCAATTATGCCACAGGTGCTGCGAAAGACAACGAAATGAAAATCTTTGAGATTACAACTTTATTTAGCGTTCATCTCTGTAAATCTTAATTTCCCAAGAGTCTTAAGTCAAAGTCAAAGTCTAAATTGTGTTTCAAAGCCTTTGGCGCACAATGTGGCTCTTGGGATGGCAATGTCGCTCTGTTGGTCGGTCCACCACTTTGGTTCAGACTTCAATATCTCAACAGCTATTGGACAGATTGGCGTCAAAACTTTAGCACCATCAACAGGTTGACATTTAAAGGTTAATTGTTAATTTATTTCTGCAATTTTACAACACGGGGTTGCACAATGAAATAAAAGTTGTAGAACAGAATAAAAATAAAAACAATACATACGGTCACTTATACATATACAAAAGGTAGTGGTATGGCTTTTATTGACATGTCTCGACAACTACTGGATGGATTGCCATGAAATTTGGTACATCAGAAGATGAGTATTAATGATGTTGGTGATCTCCTGACTTTTCCTGTAGCGCCAGCAGGTCAACTTTAACAATTATCGTGTGAAATATGTCATGAATTTTTACATTTATGTTATCTTCAGGATGAATTATAAGCATTGCAGTTAGCTCAAAGCATCGCTGTGCAGCCTCACAGAGCTGCAATCGTGTCTGTAGACTCTTGGTTTTGCTAATTGTAGAATATAAATGTCCCATAGTTGCTACAACTCCTAATTTCCAGACAAAATACAGATGACATAACCTCAGTGGTAGTTACGGCCCTGAAGCTGATTTTAGATTCTGCTAATTGCCTGTGAATACACCAAATATTATTTTAAACACCAGCAGGAGCAATTAAATCAGCTTTTTCATATCATCCTCTCCAATAGGCTGACAGGGCTTCCAGTAACCAGAGAGGCATCCCAGGACCAAATGCGTACAACCTGCAGAGCTCCTTCATAGACAAGTATGACTTCAACATCGGAGTCTCCAGGGTGTTCAGGCTGCCTGTGGCTGTGCAGCTGGATGGTCCGAAGCATAAAACTCCAGCCCCGAATCAATATGATGTATGTATGTGAATTATGCAAGTTGCTTTTAAAGACTGTGCATCCTGTAGTGAATGTGTAGCTGTTTGTTTCCTCTGTACGAACAGGTCAGTTGTGGCAGTGGAGAGAGATTCTCCTCAGTGGTTGGTACATCAGCTTTCCTGTCAAAAACTGGACGCGACTCTTTTTGCCCAAACAAAAATGTGCCATCACCATGTAAGTTCTCTATGTAAAGTTTTTTTGTGTTTCATCTTATTATTCTTAATTGCATTTATCTTAGTTTTAATCTTACATTATACATTTGTTAAAGGCCACTATGAAGTGAACAACAGCGTAATCCAGCACTGCTCCAAGGCAGTCTTGTCCCCCTTCAAATCAAAAACCCAGAGAATCCCTGCTCCTGTGGACAACCGTGTACCAGGCCCAGGGGCCTACAGTCCCCATCAGACCCCTGCACCGGTGAAGAGGACCATCCTGCCGTGAGTAAACACACAATATTTGTGGCTTTGGGTTTGTGTTACCCAGTTATTTCTTTTCAATTGTCTAAAGATGTAAATTCTGTTAACTGTTTTTCAAGGAGGGGATATTATTTGGCAATATCAGGACCTCCTCTGATTGTTCCTAAGGACCCTCCCTTTCCAGGCCCGGGGCAGTATAACATAAGGGATTATAATGGCCCGTCTAAGCATCCCATGCCCACTGCTGCGTTTGCATCCAGAACTGAAAGAATATCCCCAAACTCACGGGCTGATATGAGGCCAGGTCCAGGTAATGCCTAAAAAAAACCCAAATCCACTACATAAAACATAAATACTTAAAAAAATATGCATTTTACAGGTCGATGGTTGGTATTTTCTATATTTATGTGAATAACTAGACAAATGAAGGTGATGTGATGTTTCCAGTGCAGCTACAGGAAACACATGAACACTAAACACCAGGTTGTGGTATCCAAAATCAAAGAGAAAAGGTTTCTTTCTAGACTAATCATTTTATACATTTCATACACAATTGCCGAATAGGCTGAGACACTGACTTCTGCAGTGGGGTGGTTGTGGTGTGCCACACTTTTCACACACTAGTTTGCTCATTGTAGTCACATGCTAATTTGTACAGTTTTAATAAATACGTTGGGATTAGATTAGGTTTGCAGTAAATTTGCATCCCTGCTCTGGGAGCTGTTGAAACTGAGTGTGGAAAATGTAGGATATTGCTGACTTAAGTTTATGTAAATGAGGCAGGGTGAGGAAAAGTAGGTGCGCATGAAAATTTAATGACACTTCATCTTAAAGTAACTTCTAGAATCTGCCTTGGATTTTTGCTTTAACCCTGTCAGCCCCACAAGTCTCACTGTTTAACTACATCTATAGTCTTGTTCCTGAGGAGCAAAACGACCTATCATGCTTACTTGTAACTAGTCTTTGTGTGTTGTTATATGGCTATGCAAGAAACATGTACATATCAAGTATGGTTGTGTAAAACTTTATAAAGTCAGGGAAGAGGCTGGAAAAAACGTCATGTTTGCATGTGCATGTTTATTGGCTAGGATGCTTTTGTAAATTATAAAAATAGCTAAACAAATAAATTAAGTCAGAAAGGTTAGCGAGGGTTGACGTTGAAGTTTTGCTGTTGTACTTTCACCTGTGTTATTTATTGGTTATGATGATGTGCTAAGCTCACATTTGCTGTCGGTCACGCCACAAACCTGACAGATTTCACTGATTAGTTGGATATCTGCTCCGTACTGAACTAAATCCCACATGTGTGTTAGATTAAGATTTGTATCAAATCTTTCCATTTTCAAATGGAGGTGGTTATGCTGAAAAAGAAAATGTGATATAAATCCATATTTGAAGCCAATATGTGACCTTGAGAGGTAGATTAACACAAGTAGCACAAAAGCAAATCTTTTGGCCTGGAGCTGAATGGGTAGATTTTTTTTCACCTACTGTACATCAAGCCGTGACACATTTAAGCAGGGAATGCCCCTGACTGTTGGGATTTTAGCGAGAAACCAAAGCTCCTGCTCATTGAACATTCATCTCTGTCTCTTATCGCCTGAAGCAAGAGAGAAGAGTAACTCCCCTGCAACTGATAAGCTGTCCTATTATATAAGATTCAACTTGATTCAGACAAAATTAGCAGTGTTAGTATTTCAGATGCTCACATGATTGCAAGTATGAAAGCATTAAGTTAAACTTTCTGTCCTTCCAGGTTTCTATGATCCACAGATTTTGCCAAAGCAGTCCTTCTTTTACAATGACTCCCGAATATGGATTCCTGTGTGAAGCTCTCATGGAAAACTGCACTGCAGATATGTACATTTTCCACACACATGAACTGTATCAAAATGCTTCCATGCAAGGTATGTGTCTCTGTGTTTAAACGTACATGGGTTCATGTATCTGACATATTTCAGATCAGTATACGTTGAGAAAAAAAGGATGAAAATTAAACGTTTGCAGCCATTTAGTCTCTGTTTCTGTGTTTAAGTAGGCCAATGAGATGTAAGACTGTTGAGATATTTTGGAAAGTGAATCATATTCAGTATTTATCCACAGTGGTGATGTAAGGGAAAGCCAAAAACACTTGAAAAGCCATATGTTTTATCCTCACCTCAGTTTCCTGATGCTCTAATCTGGAGATGATATAGCAGTAAGTGTTGCTGCAGTCCCCGACAGCTGCTGGTCCAGTCTGTGGTACGCCACAGTAACAGCTGAGAGCTTGAGATGACACCACCGTGCCAACTGCTGGAGGGCAGGCAGAGGGGTGGAGTGTGACTCTGTATGTGAGCAATGTGACTGACTGGGCATGAGGCAGGGATGGTGTTCAACCCGAAAGACAAATGGACACATCAGTCACTCCCTTTATCAGACGGTATATTGCTGGAACAGTGGCTACAACACTTCCCTGACCCCACTGCTGTGCTGCTGATGAGAAGATTGATCCCACTCTCATATTTAAAGCTGCTGTAATTGATATTTTCATAATAACAATGTATCAACTGACAATGTGAAAATAATGTGGCAATGTGAAAGGGTTCACTATCACCTGAATCTGCAGACCCTCTCGGCTTTACGGAGCTTTATAGCGAGTTTCAGCTCATTGTTTAGCTGTCTGGCCCGCAACTTTACTGTTTAGGTTCACTCTCACTGTTCTCATAGCGTCGTTTTCAGGCGCAGCGGGCAGCTGTTTACAGTGAAAAAGCTCTAAAAACCCACTGCACACTACCTGCTCAGCACCAAACAGCAGAGAGACACAGTTAGAGACAAGCTGGTGAACATAGTGGAGCATTCAGCAGCTAAAGATGCAGATATTTCCCTTACTTACATTCATCAGGTGACCAGAAACACGACTCCAAATGAATGATAATGTTTCTCTGTAACTGCAGGATGTGTAAATAACTGTTCACTAACAAGTTCGCTTAATCAACTTAAAAGGTGATGGTATGTCAGTGTTGTGTTCATAACTTGTTTCCACTATCCTCAAGTTGACAAAAAAAATCAGTTATTGCAGGTTTAAATACAAGGCTAGCAGCTGGTTAGCTTAGCTCAGCTTAGCATCAAGACATTACACCAAAGTGTAAAAAGGACAAAAAAATATTTTAATTAAAAAGGACTACTGTTTCGGCACAGTAACTTCCTGCTGGTTTCCTTGCAAATGCAAAAATAATTGTGAGTTTTAGAGGTGCTGCTAGGCAGATTTTGTTACCTGTAGTCAGAGCCAAGCTAACTGTTTCCCTCTGTTTCCAGGCTTTATGCTAAGCTAAGCTAACCACCTGCTAGCTGTAGCTTTATATTTACCATACAGATATGAAAGTAGTATCAATCTTCTCATCTAACTTGGCCAAAGAGCGAATAAGCCTGTTTCTCAAAATGTCAAACATTTGCTTTAAGACAAGTTTTCACTCTGGAAAGCTGTTTCGAATATTGATGTGCTTTTTTGTGTTCACCAGATGCACCCGTTAACATGGAAATTAATGTCATGGAGAGATATTCTGACAGAATAAAACAACAACATGGCGCCAAAGAGTTGTTATTTATACCTCGTGCTTATTTCCATCTGCAAAGACAAAGGATGCGATCCAGTTCAAACCGCAGTCGTCACCTGTTAGCGAGGAAATCAGTTGGAGATTTTTCTCCAGCTCTGCTCTCGATAACCACACCAACTGCAGACATGCTTGACTCCCACACTGTAGCAGCTGTGGTTATATTCAGACTCTGACTTCAGCAGCGTGCTCTCCAAATATGTGTACTCGCCCTGTAAAATCAAACCATTGTGTACTTGGGGGTTTTACAACGAAAAGAGCATTTTATAACGCCCTTTTGCAGACAGAAATGTGCTCTCCCCTCTGGTCAAACGCACAGAGAGGATCCAGACGAATGTTTTAAGTGTAACTGCAGTCTTTTTGTCAAGAGTGCTTTTGTGGTAGTGTGTGTAGGTGGGGTAATTAACTACATGCCTCTATGGGTTTATGGGAGGCTCTCTGAACCGCCCCATGCCTCAATCAGGTGCAGGCGAGTTCAGGCATGTACTCTCTCACAGGAAGTCTCATTGAGAAAACTCTTTGCTTTCAAGGATACATGCAGATTTAATCAGTTGCTCATCGATTTTCGCTGATTAAAAATCATATCTTATTAATGCATTTAAGTGCTCTATCGAGGTATATTAGGTTCTATTTGGCTCCAAATGATAACCTATAATAGTCTGAGAGATGCCGCCTCATCAGAGCGAAGAGCTAATCATGTCAACGTGAGCTTATGTCTGTTGCTTGGCAGTACATCAGTGGATTGCAGGCACAATTTGTTCTGCTGTAATTTCATGAGTGTTGTATAAAACGTTTAAAGACACATGGTGTATTTATGGAGTCCGTGAGAATCAGAGAGGTATAAAGATATAATACGAGAAAACACACGGAGAAGCGTTTTTATCCTGTTTGTCCATCATATTTTGTTTTGTAGCCATGTTAGCGATGTGTCTTTAGGGATGACGATGTGGGTCAGTTGGTCGGACTGAAATAGCTCATTAAATAAAGGATGGATTCTCATGAAATTTTGTGCAGACATTCATGTTCCCCAGAGGATGAATCCAACTGACTTTGGTGATCCTCTGACTTTTCCTCTAGCGCCACCATTAGGTTGACACTTTTGCTTTTTAGTGAAAATCTACGGGATGGATTGCCATGAAATTTTGTAGACATTCATGGTACCCTGAGGATGAATTGTCATAACTTTGGTGATCCCTTAATTTTTTATCAAAAAATGTAATTTGTCTAATACTTTATGATCAAATACCTGCTTAACTAAAGACATTCCCATCAGCCTCAGCTGTATGTTACGTTTAGAGCTAATTACCAAATGTTAGCATGCTAACGCGCTAAACTAAGGTGGTGAACATGGTAAACATACTAAACATCAGCATGTTAGCATTGTCATCCTCAGCCTCTCAGTTTCCGTGTTGGCGTACTGCGAGGGTCCACTTTAATGTCGTCATCCGTCCATGTCCGCGAGGGTCTGCAAGGATTGTCCGCACCCAGCCCAAAATTTGTGACCACGCGGACTGTACGCATAGCATGCGTGCCGACTGCACATGCCCAGATAACAAAATGGATGCTTGTTTCAAGAGAGGTTGTTCGAGGAGATCCACCATTACCCACATCTAGCTATAAATTTTGCCCCCGGGGACAATAAAGTCTAACTAGGAGTCTCTGTCTGTCTGTCATTCGATTATCTCGACAACTGTTCATCCGATCAACTTCACACGTGGCAGGTGTATTGCTGGGGACCCCAGGAAGTGCAGTGTGGAGTGTGAAGTTGTTTGGATGAGCAGTTCTCCAGAAAGCTGCAAGCAGCGGAGGACAAGCAATTGGCCCGTTCCAAACTGGCACGTTTTCAACGGCCACTGCACTAGTTTATATAATTCGTCTTGAAAAGAATACAAGACGAGTGGCCACAATCAATACAAGCTAGCCACTGCTTAGCAAGGTAGCTACCGGCCGTAGCTACAGTCTGTTGTTTCTGGTGATTGTACACATATGCCAGACTGACGCTGACCCTCAATTGTAGTATGAATGGAACCGTGTACGCATCCGCAAGTCCACAGCGGTCCGTGGATGTACGTAAAGTATGTCCAAGGCCTTATATGTGTCCTTATATAGAGACTGTGGCTGTCAACAGAGTCACACTGCTGCAGTGGATGTTAGAGGAGACCTGAGGGGAAATTAAAGCTGTTTATCATTTCACTGCCATCTTTGTCTGAACACCATCACCAGTGCAACAAAGAGTCCCTTCACTGATCGAGATGTGCTCTGATAAATTAGGTCATTTATTTATTTGAGGTTTTCTCCTTAAAAAATACACCCCAGCCTCCCATCCCTTCTATAATACATGACTTTTGGACATTTTTATAGAAAAATAACGTAATAAGTTTACAGTGTGATCAGTGTCATCAAGCGCCTCTCAACATGTCTGATATCTGATTTTTCTGGAGAAATACACTGCAAACGAAGATATGGAAACGCAGCAACAAATACTGTAATCTGGATATAATAGTGTGTTTATGTATACTGTGTGTTCAGAAAGAGACAAAGGTCCTCATGCAGATGAACAAGATATGCGAGTTTTATCGAGTGCTGCCTGCCTTTCCCCTATCGCTGTATTGCATTTCCTGCCATTGCATTTCCAAATCCCATTACTGTACCAACAAATCATTTTTTAACAGAGACTCCAGACTCAACAACAGGCACCAACAGTTCAGATCCAGCTCCATTAGCCCTGATGGAGCTGCGTCTCGTCCCCTTTCATATGTCGCAGGGCGGCCAGTGGATTGATTAGCAGTGTTTCAGCACATCGGAGGCTATCTCGAGCGTCCACGCACCAGGTTTAAAGGAATACTTCAAAAACAAGAAGCTGTTATCTGCTTAGCAATAAATTAGCTGAAGTTTTTTTATGAGGATAGTTAAATAAAATTAGAGTTTTAAATGGAAAAGTTAGACAGAACTAAAAGGAACAGGAAATAGATAAAACAGATGGATCAACCGCAGTGATTAATCTGGATGTCGAGAAGTCTCTATCATCAGCTGCAACCCAAGTGAGTCCTGAAGTCTTTAGTGTCTTCACCAAGCTAAATGGGTCATGCATATTTTATCTCTCTAGTAACGCTCACATACATTCGGCCTTTTAACATTTAGCACAGCTCTAACATCATGTTATGTTCTGCTCTATATGCTGCTCTAAAGACTCTCAAACTGAGCGTTCAGGGAACTTTTATTATGTTTTTTTAACATATATTTGTACTCAGTGCCATCCTTTATGTCCCGATGACAAACACAGATGATCTCATCTATAATTAACCTGAATTTTTTATCCAAATGACCACAAAAAGTGGGTGTGATTCTGGTCAGACTATTTATAAAATGCCTCTTTTAAAAAATGAATGACACTCCTCCTGCAGAAGCCACTTTTTGCTCTTCGATCTTCATCTATGAGAGAAGATGTCACATTGAAAATTGATCATTTTGACATGATGCAAATGTGTTTTGACAATATCTAAATTACCCAGTAATCATCATATTTATATGTTCCTGGAATGAGCTATTTAATCAAATAAAACAGTGTTTAATACTGCCATGGTGTCATATACATTTTATACTGGGTTAGGGGTTGTTTCCTTGAGTTTTTTTTAATTTTTTCATCCTCCTGCTGCCTCTCTTTTTATTAGATAAGACTTGGCAGCAGATTTCCTCCTTAAAGACTGACCTCCTCTGTCTCCTGCAGTAGCAGGAAGGTCATATTATCAACTGTTAATCAGCTTGTCATCACCAATACTATGAGCAGTATGCAGGCAGATAATGCCCTGTCACTTTCTATACAAAGGGAAAGATGATTTAAGCATCTAGTGTGCAACATTTTGTGCTTATTTAGTACATCCCTGAAGAAATCATGCTTTTTCTACAATGTAGAGACAATGTATGAGACCTTTGAAGACTACTTTTTGGTTTATATTATTATTATTCCAATAATATTACAGTGAGATATCTATTTTCTGTGGTAATATGAAGGCCTTTTGCGTCTTTATGATATTAATATCATAATATTAACTATTTTTCCTAATGGATGACGTGTCTGTCAAGTAAATAATGCCTTTTACTGTTACAAACTGTTAATTAATGTATGACTAATTGCGGTAATTACACATACAGTCCGTTTTTTACGCTGTAATGACAACTCACCTCGTTCAGCAGGGCTGATTTCAGCTGCTGGAAATCATCTGATGGATCAAACCATCCGCGGGGTCCAAGAGGACTCTTCGGTCCTGTTTCTACGGTTAAACCGGACGAGAGAGGCCTCACGGGAAATAAAATGTGTTGTTTCACGTTTTTCACACGTCATCGATGGATTATTTGGCCTGGTGTTTGATGGGTAAATGAGTTTCTTCCCTTGTGAAACAGTTGGTACAGTCCAGTTGTCCGGCATGCGGTTTTTCGCTGCGATAGGCGGCGTCAAGGTGGCACGAGGGAGGAAGAGACTACAACCGGAAATTAAGCAATCTTGCCTTCAGAATAAAATGTTTTAATGTAAAATATGTAAATATTTTTATGTAATTGTTCAAAAACGATTTTTTATTGATACTTTTCTCTGAATGATAATTTTGACCATAAACAATCGTCAATTGTAGTATGACTTTCAATGAAATTACATTGAGGTTGTTCCACTTTGCCATGAGAGTAAATCCTGGGACTATGGCATGAAAATAACACAAGATTATTATTAATACTTTTGTATTATGTGTCTTGTCCTGTATGTTTAGTGTCGTACATCATTATTCGTATGTTCTAATTGTGACTGTAGACCAACAGTGGATTTAAGTTAAATCTGGTACAATACATTCAAGGGCAACATTTATGTTTGATATCATGCTGCAACAAAATATTTGTCGTCAGACCTTCTGAACAAAATTGCAGCGCTTTGAAAATTTGTTTGAGTGTCCCTCCAAGCTGTCTTCCAGTATTATTGTGATTATTTATTTATTACATCACCCCTCTTGTTGCATTGTTAATTTTAATTGTCTTTCATGATGGTATATGTAATGTGCATGTTGAACGTTTGTCACTTATTATCTTATTATCTGCGAAAATCCAAATATCTTAACATATGTTGTTTCTTTATTACTTACAGCAGAGTGTAATTCTTGACCTTAGAAAGAATAGTTGGACAAAAAAAGTTCAAGTTCAAGCTTTTTTCTGGAGCTTTCACTTGCATCTCAAGGTCTTCCTCAGTTGTCATGGAGATAGCTCAGTCTTCCAGCTCACGTGATGACAAGTGAGCTATCTCCAAGTCAACTGAGCAAACTCAGAGAGAGATGCAGTTGGAAAACCCTAACTAGTAGACCCTGAGTTATGCTTTTGTCTAAGTGCTTGGAATAGTATGGATTTGTTTTATTCTGAAAATCCAGACAGGAAGTTGTTATGTCATTCTTTGTGACTTGCCTCCGGTCCTGCGGCTCACAGGACTCACTGAAGCTTTTTTTATTCCCTCACTGTAGATTTTCCTCCAAACACCCGCTGGATTGGACTGACTCTCTGATTTTAACATTTCAACAAGTTTCTTATAATTCAACATTTTAAACACTCCCAGCTGTTTTTCAGTCGGATCCTGTTTTTATTTCCCCACATAATTTTTTTTTGGTCACTTTTTCTCCGGTTGGATTTACAAAGGGCGTGTTTGGGCGATCTGTACCGGGAGTTTCATCTCCTGTACTTGTGCGGCTCTGAGGAATGACAGCAACTGGGAACGGATCCGCCTGAATGGAAACAATGGATTATAAGGAGCTGGGACATCATTTCGAGGAGAAGCTGACACTAACAGACAAAAGTGAGTATTTTACAGCCAACACACATGAAAATAGGTCATGAATAACGTTACTGTAGAATAAAGCTGATAGTAGGGTGGTGGTGCTGATTATAAATAATGTTATTTTATTGTTATTTTCTTTAATATTTTTATCCTACCAATCTTAATTAAAGTGTGTTGGTGTTTTCCAGTTTATCTGACATGTTGTTTATGAAACGCACCTTCCTGGGTAGTGAAAAATGTTGAGATTCAACAGCTGTAGCAAGGCAACACATCAGATTTCTCCCACTAAAATCTTAAAAGATGTTTAATTCCTCCACACACGCACATGCAAACAGCGGGCTGCCTGCATCCCCGAACCAGCAGAGATCCTGGAAATGCTGCACTGAGCTGTGGTCTCCATTACCAAAGACGTCAGTGGTGCACAGAGTGAAAAATGGCCCACATATACAACCAGGCAAGCTGGTGCAGCTCTCTGCAGAAACAATCACTCTGACCCCCACTGTATTAGTGAGATACTGAACAGATCCCTGCAGGGAAACACTCTTATTTTATACCTCCTGGTGTCCTGCTCAAGAGCACTTCAGCAGGCTGATGCAGAGGTTTAACATCTGCATCTCACAGCCTCTTTGCAGCTGGTCCAGCAGCCCAGAAAAGACTTAATACCAGTGAAATCCTTATAATTGTGCACAAGTAAGCTGATATTAGTCCCATTTTCCTCTTTTACTGTGCATACTATAGTGATTTAATGATGTAAATTAAACCCTGAAATATTCTTTGAATGGTTTAATGTTGATGTGTTTGCTCGATTTGTCTAAAAAGGAAAATAAGGCTGGATGGACACTTTGATTGGGCTAGTATTTCATTTCTCCAGTGCTTTTCTTTATCTCTGTTCTTATTTCCACTCTGGATCCGGCTGATATGAATTATTTTTGTCTTGTCTGCATGCCACAATTATAAAAACATATTTAATTCATCCACGTCAGCTTATAAAAACACAGAAGACGAGCCTCACGCTGCCTCCACCTCCATCACACACCTCCCCTTGACCTGTATGCTGGTAGAAGGTGACTTTCTGTTCATTGGCAGCCCTCCCCCCCTACCCGTTTCCCACTTGATGTGGAGAGCGTTGGATGGAGGGAGAAACGTCTGCTGCAGCTTTTTATCACTGTAAAGGCCGGCTGTCATGGTGCTCGCTCGCTGCATGTGTTGGAGTTTGTATAGATGTTACAATAAGAAGCAGCTGTAGCTTGACGGATACTAAGGCCAATATGATGTAAATATTTGTGAGTTCAATATCGATATATCGGCCAATTGTTTTTTTTACATAAACACATAACATAAACAAACAATCTGGATAAGACTCCCTTAGATTTGTTTTTCTTTTAAATTGTGACCAAGATATGAGCGATACTGAGCGAGACATTTTATTGTGTAGAAATGAACTTGTCAGCGTTCTCTGGTGGTCAAACTATGTAATGGTGACACTGTTTGTGCAATTTCTTGTTTCTTATCGACCGACACGTACGTCGATACAGATATATGTGCAATAATCTAATACTGGCTGATATATTGGCCTGGCATAAGCCTGAAAATGACATACCCAGAATAAAATGGTTCCTGTTCTTGAATCCTATCAAACAGTCAGAATTAGTCTGAAGTGATACTGAGGGAAGTTTACAGAGGCACAAACATGGTGCTGTAAGGTTTTTGTGATGTTCTGTCCTCATGCACTCATGTTAGAAAGATTACCACCTATTGCCGTGGTGATATTTGGGAGAACTGTAAGCTTTTACACATACAGTGTAAGTTTGAGTAAGGATTTAAGTGGATGCTGCTTGTTCAGCGGTCCTGTGTATGTTTTTGAGGCTGTCTTTTGGTGCTAGAAACGAGACTTTTGTGTTAATCCCTCTTTACAGGTGTAATTTTTCCTATAAAAAGCAAGTTTGATTGAATGACTCAACAAGCTTGTATTGTAGAGCAGATTCACCCTTCAGTAAGCGATCTAAGATGAAAAACAAAGCATGTTTTGGTTGCAGGCCTTCTTCCGAGAGCTCCAGCACCGCAGCAGGGTTGATCAACATGTGACGTTATCGGGAATGCTGGATGCCGAAAAAGGCATGGGCGTTAGATAAACAGACGCATTCTTTCTCTCTGACTCCTTTCTGAGAGCTGCGAGTCTCATTCTTGTACAAAAAAAAAGATAAAAAGAAAAGAAAAGCCAACTAGGGTTTGTTTGTTTTTTACAGCCTAGTGTGCCTGCAGAGCTGTGAGAGGGGATCATAATCCCATATCAAAGTGATTAATTCAGGTCTGAGGTTTAGTTTAGCTCTAATGCATGTAGACTATCCAAATCCCTAACACCGCCCCCCCAAATGCACACTTACCCCTCCTGACCTCCTCTCTCCTGTCATCCCTCACACCCCCTGAAACCAGTCAACCAGCGACATCACGCCACTTAATCAGTCTGTTTTTCTGTCTGCTGGTGCTTCAGAGTCGATGCTACGAAGCTGAAAACACCAGAGAGTTTTTTTTCTTTTTGAGGGAAACACAGCTAGCAGCTTCCTGTCTCACTTTCTCTGCGAGTGCTGGAGTCAAACCAAGCCTCTCCAAGACATGACATGTTCAAAGACTCTCTGTTTGCGGCTCACAATAGGAGTGGCACCGCCGTCCTTCACTGAAACAATTCACCTTTTGTGTGATGCAGACAGAAAACCTCTGCTCTTGTTTCTAAAGGAGTTTAAATTGTGTATGTTACAAGTTCTTCCCAGATGAAAACTTCTCTTTCCTGGTATCTGCAGTGTCACTGGACCAACTTTTCCAGCCTTGTTGGCCCTGCAGTCAGAGTCCCAGCGTGGAGTTAAATGCTCCTCTGTGGAAGTAATCATGAGACGTGGACTCCCTTTGGCCCGGCGAGCTTCCCAGTCATGCTGACGTTATGTTCTTGGCACACATTCAACATCACAGCCAGCCTGGAAATGTAGATTTTGGCCTAGAAACCTTCCTCCACTGGCTTCTGATTTGCCACTATCATTAGTCATCCTCCACCATTAAACTCAGAAAAGAAGTAAACCTTGGTGTGGGGTTTCCAGCGAGTAAACAGAGTTGAATTACTTACATGTAGGGCTGCAACTAACAATTATTTTCATTATCAATCAATCTGGTTATTTTCTCAATTAACTGGTCAATTGTTTTGTTTGTAAAATGTCAGAAAATAGAGAAAATGCTCAGTATAATTTTCAAGCTAGAACCAGAGAATCATTTTTGCTTCTTAAATGATTGTAACACTTGACCGTGATCGCTAAAAACAACGATGTTTAATCACAGTTTAGCAACCTGTGCTGTAGCGTGACACTCTGTACTTAAAAAATTCACTCGTCACTCGTGTTGATTAACGGGGCTCAGCGGGCGGACATGCCGCTCCACCAGAAACATCTCTAAATCCACAGTAGGGCGCAGATTCTACAGATTATTTTTTATAACATCTTAGTCCTGATAGTAAGTTAGTTAAAATCGCCTTAATATCGCCGTAGGAAAAAACAATCATCTACCAAATGAATCGCTGTGTCACTCACGCCTGATACATGCATTGTCTTGAGAAGGGAGATTTTATCTACCTGGGCCGGCCGCCCAAGTAGAGCCTATGTGTGGGAAACACTGAAATGCGAGGAATGGATTAAACAGTCTGCTGTAATGCAAGCTGCAAACGTTACCCCGCTGACTAGCTTACTTCCTAGAGTAGTAGCCAAATCCAGAGTTACCTCCATTTTTTAAGAAAAAGTGTCCAAATTTCAGCTTCTCAAATGTGAATATTTTCTGCTTTCTTTAGTCCTCTATGACAGTAAACTGAATGTCTTTGGGTTGTGGACAAAACAAGACATTTGAGGACGTCGCCTTGGGCTTTGGGAAACAGTGATCAACATTTTTCACCATTTTCTGACATTTTATGGACCAAACACCTAATCAATTAATTGAGAAAATGATCGACAGATTAATCGATAGTGATAATAATCGTTAGTTGCAGCCCTAAACATATTAACATGATATATAGTATAGATCAGCCTCAGTTATAATAGCAAACTGCACATGTGCTGCATGAGAATGGAGAGCTTTACAGGCGTGGCAACAGTAAGTAAACTGGGCTTAGCAAACAATCAATAAGTTGCAGATTAATTTTCTCTTGATCGACTAATTGATTAACCGCCTACTTGTTACACCGTAGATTGTTTAATCCTAATTTTTAATGCTGTCTCTGTTAGCATCGGAGAGGAAAACTAAAACAAAAGACAAAGCTCCTCTCAGCTCCTGCAGTCAGACGGGGCTCAAGTTCTCACAGCTCTGCCAACTGTGTCTCATTTGCGGCCCGGGGGCTCGAATGCTTGTACATGGGAGGGTGGGAGAGCAGAGAGTGCTGCTGGGAGGGTTGGGTGTGGACGGGGTAGGCTAGAATGACTCTGAGAAACTTGGACAGGGAGTCAAGGTTTAGGCTGCTTGTTGTGGCGTCAGTGGATCCTTGAAGAACTAAGGAAGGAGGAGGAGACGGAGCAGACCGGAGCGTTCACCCCTACACTCCACGTCAGCGATCCCTGCGACCACATGCTATAAATCACAGCCATGACACCACAGGAAAGGAGAGGAAATGCTCCGCTCTGCTGCCGAGTATGAAGAAGAAGGATGCAGCTACATGAGAGCTTATGCACAGATTAGTCATGTTTCCCTTCGTATCCGGCATTCAAAAAAAAAAGCAGAAGTCATGAATGGGACGTTGATATTAATAATCCTGTTTGCAGCATAATCCTGTCAGGGAACGGTGTGAGGCAGAGTTTAGTCATAAAAGGAACTGTCATATCACATTTTATAGATTAGAGTTATTGTAGCAGCACCTACACATGCGTGACTATTTAGTAATAAGAGAAATCAGAGTTAGACATCGTCCTGATCTCTTTCTAATTCAAAAATATGTACAAATACGCCAAAATTACCCAATTTTCAATCATGATATCTTTGCCTTGCACACCCAAATATCACTTTGGTTTGAGTCATAACTCATAACTACATATTTCTACCCATTTCTTCTTCTGTTTATTCCACATTGACAGCTGCTGCGTCAGGAAACGCAGCACACATCACTTCCTGATTGTGCGCCAGAGGATGTTTAGTAAAGTAAAAGCTTCTACGACTGATTCAGACTGAGATCACTGTCGGGTTATAGCGACCAGCAGAGGCGTGGACTTGAGTCACCAATCTGATGACTTTAGACTTTTATTTGACAAAATCAAAAAACACTTACAACTCAACTTTGACTTGAACACCAATGAGTTGTTACTGAAGTGTGTCTCAAGGAAATTGAATCGAACGCATCAGTTCATGCTTGTTTGACCAGTCTAGCCTGGTCAAACAAGCACGAACTGATGAAGCCTCTTGGATGAGAGGTGAAACGTCTTCACAGACAAAACCAAAAATCCAGTTGCGTTCGATTCGATTTCCTTGAGATAACTATGACCTGGATGAATGAGAATATTCACAGTCAGGAACTATTTGATCAAAGAATAGGTCAGCAAGTGTAAAGCTGAAATGATGAGTCAATTCATTGATCAGTCAGTCGTCAGAAAAATAATCAACTGTTTTAGTAATCGATTAATCTGTTGTTTTTCGAGCAAAAATGCAGAATATTCCCTAGTTACAGCTTCTCTTTTGTAAAGATTTGCTGCTTTTCTTTGTCTTATGTGATAATAACCTGAATATCTTTAGGTTTTGGACAGTTGGTTGGATATAACAGTCACATTGGACTCGATGGACAATTTTCTCTATTTTCTGACATTTTACAGACCTCAAACTATAATTGGCAGATGGCTATATTGACTAAAAATTATTGTTAGTTGCAGCCCTAAACAAGATTACAAATCTGAGCAGACATTCAGGGTCAGTTTACCGATACGTGGTGCTTCGGCCACATTTTACTAAAAGAGCACTGAGGTGTGATATCAAGCCGGAGTTACTGGGAACGATCACATGAATTTGGCTGCTCTGCACTTGAACGCAGCTTAAATAATCAAGCCGAAGATTCACTTTGATGTATTAGACAGAGCGCCCACAGTATTGATTGTGTCCTCAGGGCCTTTTGCAGCCAACCCAGAGGAGCTCCACTCTCTCTTTTTTTATTCTGCAGCTCACTCAGATTTTACTTCCTTGGGCGTTGGCTCTCTATTAAAGTTTAATTGATCAATATTAATGCAGCTGATTTTCTCTTTAGTGTTAAATGGGAGTTTTTTTGCTGCGCTTGCTATAAACGAAACCTCATAAGCTCAAATTTCTTCCTTCAAAGGAGATGATGATACACAAACATATCTTGTATTATTTTAGGAAATAATTGCCTATAATAGCAAGATTTTCTCCGAATTTTAGCTTCATAGGCGTTCAGCTGTTTTCGTTTGGTTCCTGTCCTGTACTTGTCCCCGTTACCCATGCTGCCTTGCAGTATGTTCTGGATGTTTTTGTTGATGTGTTACTCCATCCTCAGGGGAATCACTAACAGATGCGTCCCCTCGTCCGCCTGCTTTGAAGTGCATGTGTGCACATGTGTGTGTGCAGATAACAGCCCTGATGTAGCTGCATTTGACATTCATGCTCACACACACACGCACACACACACACACACACACACGTCACTCACCACACAACATCTCAGTCACAGGACCCACAGGCTCTAATATTAGAGCGCAGATGATGGCTGATGCTTGCTGCTAACAGGCTGCAAACTAATTTAATCTGAGAGACAGGACAACAGAACCCATAATAATAAAAAGAAAACACATGTACATGATCAGCCATCTTGACTTAAAACAGAACTGACAGTGGTGCATAGCTTCCAAACACGTTGCAAAGAGAAAATCTTCACTTTTGGTTGTGTAAGGATGCGTCGTCATGTGGTGTGTCAGATGTTTTCTTTCTGTTTTTCTGCTCTCCAGGCGGCTATTTCTGAACAGCAGCGTCTCCTGCCGCACCAGTCGATTGATTACCTCTGCAGTCTCCAACAATGACGCCACACTGCTTCTTCCGTTACCCACACACACGAGCCGCGGTGACCCAGCTTGCAGCTCACTTTGCCCTTTTATGCTCTGAAATGATCCTTGGAAAGCTCTTCTCCAGGATGGAAGATGAAGACCAGGCTGCAGCCAAAATGCCGGTTCATTCTGGCTGCAGCCTGGTCAGGTTTTCCTCACGTCTAAAGGGCTTTGAGTTGACATTAAACACCCTCTTGGTTGCCAGATTTGATGTGTCTGATGGTCAGAGCTGCAGTAAATCACGTAAAGGCTGTCACTGTCCTCCGGCAGGTTGATTTCTTCTCCAAAACAATTGAATATCTGATGTTTTTAATGCAAAAGACTACAGAGTTGATGCTGTAGCACCGTCTTCCTGTTGATTTGAGTGAAAACAGGTATTAAATCCTCATCTTCATGTCATTTATGACATGAAGGAATGGATTAATTCAGTTTAATGTTTTATGCTTACCCCATAAATTAGAAGTGTCAAGCTGTCGATACTGGATGCAAAAAGTCCATTAAAGATTAAAGACTGTTCCCCAAAACATCAAGGCTAGTAACATCACAACATACAGCCAAAGAATATGTAAAAATGTAAAAATATATTTTTTACATTTATAACATTGAATAATAACAGCCGAAAGAAATATGTGTATATTTACAACAATATATCTGTCATACCGACCTTTTTGAGTTCAAATGTACTTCCATTTTGGCCAAAAAATAGTCAGTCTTGGAGATTCAAATGTGTATCTCTATCAGGGGATCTACTTTTCCCTAATTCCTGATAATAGCTTTTTAACTTGCTAGTCTACTTTTGATAGAGTTAGAGCACAATGTTAACTTTTTTGTTGTGAAGTTATTTATTTTTTCCAGCTGTCAAGGCCTCATTTGTCGACCTGCTGTAACCAGGCTGAATATGCAGCACTGAAACCAGACCTCAGCTGAGCTTAAACTTAGTCCGTCATCACACCTCACTGTGCTGCCAGGTCAACGTTAGTCAGCCAGATACAGTTATGCCCTACTTTATGAGTCCAAAACAAGAGAGTGGGGGGGCAGCTGTGGTCTATATACACTTGTGGTGACTTGATTCTGATGTTTTATCACAAAAAGACTATCAAGGCATAGTTTTTACTAAATATTGACACCAAGGTGGCTGAAGCTGTTATAAGACCTACAGACAAGGAGTACACACTGTTGGTGACGTCTCTCTTGACAAATAGTTGGTTAAATAAAGGAAAAGAAAAAGAAAAGACTAGATGTAATTAGGAGTATGGCTGCAGGGTGGTCAGTGTCTGAAGGAGGCTGGTGGTCTGCGGTTATGAGAGAAATAAACAAGCTGCAGTGCAACTCATTGCTGCTGCAGATCTCTGTTTGCGTTTTCGTTCCTGCTTTTTGTTCAGAATCATCAAATCTGGTTATTGCCACACAGGTTTTTAAATACAAGGAATTTGTCTTGGTGTTGTGGGGCATAACGGCCAAAATAAACAAAGTAAGAGAAAAGAAAACAAGTACTGTAAAAGTCAAGAGTTATAACTATAAAATAGAAATTAATTAAAATATGTCAAATATATACACTGTATTCTAAATGGAGATCTGTACAGTGTTTTAAATGAAGCGGATGAAATGTGCAAAATATTGACTAAAAATGTTCACAGTACAAAGAAAAAAGAATATGCAATGTGTGAAAATAAAAACCTAGAGATTTGCAAAAATGTGCATTATTGTTTGAAATTTACTACTAATGATGCCTGAGTTTTGACAATAATTACATTTTTTCAATACCTTTCAATACCTTGAAAAATATGGACAAAGTCCTTCAACACCAGCAGCTGTACAAGAAGGTTTTGCCTTAAACCTGCATTAATTGATGAAGAATGAATCGAATTGATTTTTTGGCCAGTGCCACAAGCTGCAAACAGAACATTGACATATTATCACACGTTATTAAGGTTACAACATGAATTTAAGTCCCATATTCATATTCTCTCGTTTTGCTCTGCTTTTGGTCTCCACCAACTCCTGAGGGAAATATCTGGCTCTTTAGCTGCTAAATGCTCCACAATGTTCACCTGCCAGTTGCTAACTGTGTCTGTTTGTGGTTTGGTGCTGGGCAGATAGCGTACAGTCGATCTGTCAAAGCTTTTTTTGCTGAAAAAGGATCAAAGAGAACCAAAACAGTAAAGTTGCAGGCCAGAAAAATGAAAACGATGAATTAAAGGATGCTAAAACGCTGACAGGAACTGCAGTCGGGTCATAATTCATTTATTGCTGTGAACGACACCCTTCACATCACACATGTTAATATAGAAGTATTGATTGTTGCAGCTTTAATAGAATAGTCTAAAATGAACACATTTCTCATCAAAGAATAAACAATATTAAAAATCTGAATGCCAGCTTTTGGTATTTGAGAGTTTTTGATACTCTCGTGCTAAATTTACCTCCTTTTTGTCTCTCTTTTGCTCTTCGTCACTCTTAGAGCAGTAGTCATACTTCTGTTTGGCTTTCACGTCGTGCCAGATCAGCAGTTGAGGCTTGTTAATGACTGAGTAGCTCTGTTGCTACTTTATTGTCATTGCCCTCAACATAAAGAGAAACATACCTTGTGGTAACTCGTGTTTAGTTACATCGTGTGCCTTGCTTACCGTTGCCATGTCGTGGAGATGACATAATGATGAGGTCATGACTGAGGAAATGAAACTCCTTGACTACAGCCTCAGACACAACAAACCACGCCTGAGCTATTTTCTCCCCGTCTTGTAGAAAAGCTTTTCTCAGCACCCGCCATTTAAAAATGGTTCTAAAATCTTCCCTCTTTTCCTTTTTTCTCGCTGCATCACCTTTGACCTTATTTTCAGTATCAACCCTGAGCTGTTGAATAGAGCAGGAGGAAAAAGTGAATAATAGATGATCCATATATGATTCATGCTTTGCTCTGTTTTATGTGTTTGTGACTGGGTAACCCACTTCTTTGTGGTTAAAAGCATCTGGAGATCCCTCCTGTTTGCAGTGGAGTAACATCCTGTTGGCTGCTCTTCGCCATTCTGACTCAGTCTATTTTAGCTCTCGTGTTCAGACCCAAACACTCTCTGTAGTACTTGGTCAACATTTTTAATAGCTTGTTCTGTTTTTGCCCTGTATTGAAAGAGAGGGCTACGAGATAATGGGCCTTCATACTGATGTTTACTATTATAAACCAGCATTTTGTGTCCTGATCAGTAAAATATTTGGTTGTTTGGAGGCAGAAAATAGGTCCTATGGGTTTGTATTAAAGAGACAGTTTGCCCAAATTACAAAAAAGCATGTTTTCTCACTTACCTTTAATGGTATAGCCATGCCAATAGTTTGGGATTTATTTGCAGAGGTTTTTAAGATATCTGTTTCAGTTTCTGGCTGTTTCTATAGCCACTCAAATACAATGGGGGTGTATAAAGTTTTGTTTGTGGTGCACTTATGGAACCCCAAAATGTTCAATATTTAATATATTTTAAAAAAAACATTATGAAATGATCATATGAATAAATTGTGAAGAATATATACTGTAAGATGAACCAACAATTTGTGAAGAAATTATTCAAACATTATTATGAATTTGCATCATTTATTTGACTGAATTTTATTGGATATCAGTTTTATTTAAAAGCACTCTATGGAGTTTTTAACTGGTTATGAAACAGTCTCAATTTAATACAGATGCTTCTATATGACCTACATAAGCAAACGAGATCAACAGCGAGAAGACTGGTTCTTTCTATTAGTTTCTAATAGTTATTCTTAATGCCTGCCACCGGCTCTGGATTTTCTGCGACATCAGATGAAGCGGTGCTGGGGTTTGCGCTGGCTGAATTCGATTTGCTTCAGCTGCTAACTGAAGGTCCGTCTCCGGAGCTGCCACCCGCTCTCCTCCTGGTGAAGTAGTCTCCTTGCAGCAGGGAATGAAGCGGGAAGATGTAACCTAACGTTAGGTGAACACTACCGCCTTTGTCCTCAGGGACCGCCAAAATCAACACAAAATGAAAAGTTCCATTGAGCTGCTTTAATTATAGAAGATTTTTGTTGTGTTGTCACGGCTCTCTCACCTGTCAGCCAATCACGTACCCCCTGCCTCTCTTAAGCTGGCAAATTTAGCTCTTGTTAGCTAGAGCAACAACAATGCCAACATTATTATTATTATTATAATAATTATTATCAACCAAATAAATCAACTGTAAATAAACATAGTACACAGACACTGTAACTAAACTTCTGTAGCTTTTAAGTCATAGCTTAATAAGGCTGCAATCATTAGCTTGTCCGGTTAACTAGCTTACTACGCACAGTAAGGGGCATGTCATTAGCTAATCACTTTATTATGTGGGGGTGCAGGTTACATAACCTGGAACATCCACTGCATAAATCTATCCACTGTGTTGCGTGTCCAAGTACTTTTGTCTTTAGTGAACATCGAAACCATCCAAAGGTTATGTTAGAACGAATAACATTGTAATTTAATTTTTATCAAGTATACTGTACATAATAATGAGGCTAATAGTGAGGATGTTTTAGACTTTTTGCCTGGGACTTGTTACCTTTAGCCTCCATCTATTAGCATCATATCGTGTATGTAGAAAGTATGTGCATATTTAAGATGTTTTTTACAGGGTTCTCATTTAAAACAAGTCAACTGGAAACGTTAAAAAGTCAGCTGGAGACAGGTGCTGTGTCTCAATTCGGATACCTTCGTTAGTACACTTCCATGTAGTACATTGTGTACAGTATGTGCTTACTTGTGTAGTGCGTGAATTTTGATAATGTTCTCTCAAATCGAAATGACGATCGCAGCATTTGGCCTTTTCTTCTTCTTCTTCTTCATTTTAATGGTGAATTGCAACCGGGCGGAGCATTATCGCCAACATTTAACCGCGATTGTCCCCCGCCAAAATATCTGCCGGCTTGTTTGCTCATTGACTTCAATGAACCTGCTTTTACTTTTACTTGCTTCAATCGCAACCGCTGCAGCTTCCTCGGCCGCCATTTCCATAGGTTGGTGGTCCCTTCCCTTCCGCTACGTAGCCAAGATGGCGACCATTGAGGGTGAGAAGAGTCCAGCGTTCCACACTCAACTTTTTGACCGTCATGCACCATCCAGGTACTTGGAAGTGCACTGCATTTTGCCATATACTTGTCAGTGTGAATGCACTTATGCACTCAAAATAGCAAGTAAATACGGAAGACCTGTCGTTTCAAAAATGACTAAGAACAGAACGGAAAACTTGACGGGCGTAGCCATAGTAGCTATGTTCACTTCCAGCCGGACTTCAGTGATCCAAAGAGAAAACGCAGCATTGTCCATAACAGCTGAAACACAGTGGTCTGTAATTGAAACCCAGCTTTCCATTGAAGGTTTCTCTTCTTTCATCATTACAGAGAAGCCACATCTCTTCTTCTGTGACACTGATTAGTAGCTGTGCATGTTGTTGGTGCTTGTTGCTGCAACCTGGAACTCATCACAAACACAGCTGTCGGTCTGGTGACCTCTCACGGCGTAACGGGAGAATCTGAGGGGGTTCAAAAGGTTTGTGCAGCATTTGTTCGTGAGGCCTGAAGTTTTCCTGTTCCCCTCAGAGGCAGTGGTGTGGTTGACATTTTGTTTGTGGGCTTTTTTGTATCATGCATGCTTGATTTTGACCTTTTGGTTTACTGGTTCTATTGTTCTTTGTCATGAGATGGAGCTGAGGAAGTGGATTATCAGTTTAGTACAACAGACACCTTTTTTTTTCTGTTTTTGCTCTCAGCACCAATGTCCCGGGAATTTTCTTCCTCTGCTTTTCCCTGGGGCGTGGACACTTGTTGCCTGAGAGCGCTTCCGTTTTTTCTATCTGTAGAGGAAGAGGTGGTGGAGCACATGTGCTCTTTGACAGTGTGTAAGCAGTCAAACAAATCTTGCAGATAGTTGTGAAATGAGAATTTAGCTGTTTTTGGTTAGAATATTGCAGATTCCTGGAGTCACTTAATCTGAGTTTGTGCATTTTGTGGACGTAAAATCAATCACGTACTGTCCCGCAGCTTTGACTACACATAGAGTATTTAATCTCTTGTCTTTTTGGATGATTTTAATCCTTTGATTCTTTGGCACATGCAGGCCATGCAGACACATACAAAAGACACACATTTGCTGTATAAACATGTGCGAGGGAGATGTGGATGCCAGAGATTCCTGAGGTTGGCCTGACCCAGATCCAACATGTCCCACTCATCACAAAGACACACACACTCATACATGCGTTCACATACTGGCTCTCTCATGCACATAACTCCAAACAATAGAGTCTGACCTGCTTCACACAACATGGAGTTCTGCTCCACTCCACCTTTCAAAAAAGACTGCTTTTAATATGTTTCCTATTTACTGTACTTAAAATCAGCTAAACTCATACATTTTTAAAAAGAAACTTCTTTAACAAATATTTTCTCTTATAAGGTACTCTGAGCTAAAACTAATGCAGTCTAATACAACAGTTCATGTAGGTTATGATATTATGTTATTTAGCCTACCTTCATTGATATAAATGGGGTGGACAAAATAATAGAAACACATCGGAGCTTTCAGAAAAATCCCAGTTTCCCAGTGGTAATTAATTATAACTTGGACGTTGACATGAACAGTACAAGTTGAGAACTGGTAATAGGCCTTTTTCACAGAGGACATGTTTGACATGTCACAGAAGGACAGGTGTAAATGATATAAATTAATGATGGCTGAATTCAGTTAGGCTGCTTTGGTTTGAAGGTCCTGGTTTTGTGCATTGGGCTCGCTGACAGCAGATGTGCATGCACTTCTTTACCTGGGGGTTTGCATACGCAGACATGTTCTACATATGTACACTAGAAAACATCACGGCAAGTTCCTTAGTTTTTTATTTTTCTGAACAACATGAAAAAGTCAAACGAAGAAAACAGCGTGTGCGACGGATTAACGAGAATAGTATCAAGGATGGGGAATACATTACATACACACAGTGCACGAAACAAGCGTCCAGTTTGCTTTTCTAGCACATGCACCAGTTGGTGTCCTTGTAGTGCATATTGTTCACACGGATGTTGGGCTGTACGCAGACGTCTGCACAGGGGTCCACGTGGACTCTCAGGGACTTCAGACGTAAGGACAGCTTTACTGGGACACTTCAATAGAACAGAGCCATCATTAATATTCTGCCTTGATTCTCAAGTGGACAGTAGAGAGATGACAGGAAATGAGGGGAGAAAGAGGGGGAATGACATGGAAAAAATGTCCCCAGCTGGGGACAATTGAAATTACAGTATAGCGTCTTAATCACTAGGCCACCACGACACCTCCTAAAGGTGCATTTCTTTATTTTTTGGATGAGCTGTTGCCTCTAAAAACTGAGCTCAATTGTGCTTTTTTTGACCACCCAAAATACTTTTAAACTATGAGGTTGTTCAAGTGCATAGAAAGAAAAATAGTAAAATGTCCCCAAAGTTTGTTTTAGTAAGAATGTCCGTGCTATAACGGTAAAGCCAGACTGAATGCAGAGAGAAAATGAGAGAAAATGTGATTGGTTGGCGCACTGCCCCACTTACCTGTCCGATGCCACCTGTATTTCCATCATGCTTCTTGTACGCCTCCCCTTTGACAAACCCACCACATTTGTACTTAAACAAAATGTTATTGTTTATTTTTTGTTTTCTCAGCTGTTTTTTCCCACACTGATCCTATCACTGTTTTCTGTCAGTGCCTCTACATTCACATACAACCCACAGCTGTCACACTCAGGAGCCTTTCAGAAAGGAATTCTGGGAAATGTAGTGCACTAGAACTAGAAGTATAAGCATCCATACTCCCTCAGCTGTCTCAGGGAAAACATTGTTAGAGGATCTAAGGGTTAACAGATTAACAGAAGTTTGGCGCCCAGTTTGGCAGGTTACCAACTCTCATTTGGATGTCCTTCTCTGTTTTATTCTATTTTTGGTTAAAACAGTTTTTATGCCAGATGGATTTGGATTTTACCAGCCAATGTGGCCCACACACAAACAAAGTTGAGTTTCTTGCCTTGCCTGTGCAGTAAATCTGGTGTACCACATGCTGCAGTTTGTGGTCACTGTGCCGTCCCAAGGTGCCTCGACAGAAGCCAGCCCCTTTTATGGCCGACATTCTCAGTATGGTGCTTAACACTATTTATAAACCCGGAGTCTGTCACAGTGGCACAGAAACCTGAGATGGCTGTGGAGGGACGAGGAGCTGAGGGGGAGGAAGGGGAGAGGGAGGGAGTGACGGGTGAACATCATGCTGAATTTGTGTTTCTGTGTTAAATGGAGCCTGTCACATGAATGGCTGATCACGTGTGTTGACTTGACGCTGAACATGTGTTTCTGCAAGGCTGCATGGATCGTCAATGTCATTGCAGGCACAACACAGAAAACATGTATATTGGTAGGATACTGAAAAGGTATTATCCCATATTATGATTTTGGTTTTCACAATTAATAAGTAATTGTTGGTATATTGGAAGTGAAATTTTGCCATTGAATTCCACTTTTAATGACCATTGAATGTGGCATAACTGTTGGTATAAGATGCAAAAAAATCCATCGTCAACGGGACGTTCTGAGCTTCAGTAATGCAAAAAAAAATGGAGGATGTAAACAGGAAGTATAATGCCATGGATTCGGTGAGCTATATGCTGCTACAACTTGAGCCCCTTTTAGCCTGTATTTAGTTAAATTTTGGCAAATTGGCACCATTAAAAGTAAGCCGAATTAGCTATTACCAGTTCCCGATTGCAATGAACCCATGGATGTACAGACAACTATCACTGAATTACTTTGATAACGAAGAAAACTTAAAAACGTGCTGATTCTCATGCAAGTTCTGAGGTTGTAAGGAGCGTCTTTCTTTCTATGATTTCTAAGCGAATTTATGGATGTTTATCCATAATGGACATTAGAGATAATGATACCTCCGAAAGTGTACGTCACCCTGAATCTAAAAATATGTGTTTGATGTCTTTGTGTTCAAATGTAACTGAGTTATAACTCTCAGAAGGAGTGCAATTTTTGATGCATTTTTGAAGATTTTAAAGTGCCTTAATCGCTTCCATGAGCTGTGTGTGTTAATTAATTTCCCGTTGTTTTTAGAAAACCAGTTCCTTTCACTTCACACAGTATTTTCGCCTAATGAATGTAATTGATAACTGTAATCATAATATTAGGATTTTCATTTTAGCTGTAGTTATGAAGCCTTATCAGACACATTGAAACAGCTGCATGTCAGTCATTTGGTGTTATCTTTCTTTTCATGGTGTTCATTAATGTTTCGGGACTTGTTTCTGTTCTCCTTCGGCCACCACTTAAAGTCAAACTATGCAGCTTTTGCTGAACAGCGGACACTGACCACAAATTGCAATTACAAAATGCTAAATGCTAACATATACATTGTGTAGTTTAACAGTAGTAAAGTTAGTGAATTGACTCAGTAATACTTGTTACTCAGCAGTATCTGTCTAAAGTTGCTACAGTACCATTAGCTACTATAAGCTACTAGTCACACCAGACCAAGAAAGACTGTAGCAGTAACACCCCTGAGTGTACTGAATTGATCAAAGCTGCGTTTTATTGCTCATGAATTCAACTTTTCATTTGTTAGAGGGAGAATGTGATATTTCTTCTCTTGCTTTAGCACAACTCCCATCATCGCTCTTGTCTTACAGTACTGTTTAGATGCAAGAAAACACACATCAGCCACACCCATGCCGTGGTTATGGTAATAACTAGTTAGAGTCAACTCTGCAGCATAAACTAGAGTCATATGAGAGATGTCATCTTCTACCACGGTAGTCTTAAAAGTGCAGTTTATCACAATGGTACCTGGTTTAAACACACATCAGACATCAGAGGTTTTTGTTAATAATCCATGGCAATCAAGACACAGTACAGTAAACCCAAAAAGTGGAACATTTTACCTGGGCAATAGTTCTGCAACCCTAAAATGATCATATTTGGGCAGAAGTACACTTTCTACTTATTAATTTCAGGGACCAAAATGTTGACATTAGAGTAAAGTAGTCTACTTTTTTGACAAAGGCCACAAAGGGTCACGCCCATCACTACTACTAAGAAAGTCTTAGTTGTTTCTTTCTTAGTTTCTTAGTTGTTTCATCTTCTTTTGTTCAGTTTATATACCATTAAAGTTCAATTTATGCATCCATAAAAACATGGAAATTGCTGCTCCCCTCCTAATCAACCGACGATCACCATAGAGTAAAGCCACAGATAAAGACAGAAAACCATACTTAACAGTAAAAACTGAAATGAGAGGGTAAAAAACACAACATAACATTAATGTGCTTTTTTGAATCTGTTTGACTTGTGTTTTAACTCTTTTCCCCGAAGAATATTTTAAATTCTAGGAATTCAAGTGATCCTACTCGTCCTAATCGTTCCTGATTTGGACTCGTGGTGTCTCTTTACAGCCATATAAGGCTGGTAAACTGATCAAATTCAAAAAGTCAGCCACACTCGGTGAACAAGTAATCTTCTCAAGTGAGGAGGAGCGCTGCAATCCTCTTTTTGCCAAATCCTAATCCTTTTTTCAACACCAGGTAGAAGCAGTGCCATCCTGTTGGAACATGATCCTGCATCTTTTTTTCTTGCACTTGCTCTCTCGTCTAAACACACATGGGGCTCTAATTCACATCCTGTTATTCCTCCATTAGTATTCTATAGTGCAACCTGTGCATTAAGCTCTGTGTTGAAGTACAGTGGGGGTAGTTGGAGAGGAGCCCAGTGTTAATCTGTGATTTATGTGGTTCGGTGAGCGTTTGGACGGGCCCGAGGAGAGCGTCATGCTCCATCTGCCCACTGTTAGCTGACTTGAGTGGAGAGCTGGCCTCGAGCCTGCAGCCTCTCACCTTCCTACCTCACTATCTCCCAGCTCCCGACTCATTATTTCTCAAGCTCTGGGCCTTAGCTCTTTCTGTCTTTATCTCTCCTCCTTTTTGTCTTTTCAAATCCTACGCTCCCTTTTTTCCCCTCTGTCATTATAAAAACAGCCTGCTGCACCCTTTTTCCTGCTCTCTCATTGTCCTCCAGCTCCCCTTTCTCTATAAATCTCTCTTCTCACCCTCCACATGTCCTTGTAGAAGTGCACAAATTGTCCCTTCTCCTTCTTCTTCTTCTTCCTGCCCCAGTCCTCCCCCCCTCCCCTCCATGCGTCACTGCAGCTCTGCTCAGTTTGTCACCGACTTGTTCAGTGTGACAACCAGAGAGGGATAAAGGGAGAGGGGAGGGAGTCGGACAAGAAGCAGCTGAGCAGCCGAACTCAGTGACAGTATCAGCGGGGATTAAAACAGGATGTGTTTTGTGACTTTTTGCTGCCTCTTTGTCACCCTCCGTCAGGGTCAGAGGTCAGGAGGTCTGGCCTCGTGACCGGATCTGTGTGGAGGCATCAATGGTGCTCATGTTAGGAAGTTTTCATACAGACTTCTAGAGGCTTCGTGCGACATAAAACATGATTTTGAATGTAGGGTAGATTCAAAGGTTACTTTACTAACTTTACATGTCAATTTTCAAGTCGTGGCGAGTACCACACAGCTGGTGAAAACAGTTGTATAATGTCTTCTGTGGCTCTAGGAGGAGCTTTGTCAAGTCTGAGGAAATTACTCAAGAGACATTACTGAGTAATTTGATATAATCAAAATCAGAAACAGGTTTATTGCCAAGTAGGATACAAGGAATTTGCCGTGGTGTTGTGGTGCATAACTGTCAAAATATACAAAGTTGGAGAAAGTATAGCAAATATATACAGTCTGATATATCAGAGCTTTCAGAAAAATCCTAGTTTCCCAAACTGATAATTACAATAACTCTGATATGACATAAACAGGGAATAATGAAATACACAATCAAGTTGCATAATTGGAAGTGTAGGATACAGTGTTTTTAGAGCTTGCCCCCTACTAATGGCTGATGCTGAAGACTTTGTGCAATCAGATTCACAGGACCGCATCTGGAGGTGGTCTGGCTCGCATTGTGATCGGATCTTAGCAAGGTGTACATGGCAACGAGTTGTCATCTGAGATGAAACCAGCAAATATTTGTCATTTTTACTCAAAAAAGCCTGACAGTCACATACTGCTCCAGATGCCCGGGTGAGCTTGAGTTATAAAATAGTGAAAACTGTCCATTTAAATGTCCCAGAATCGAAGGCTACGTCTTCAAATTGCTTGTTTCGTCCGACCAACAGTCCAAAACCCAAAAGACATTCAATTTACAGGAATTTAAAACAGGAAAAAGCAACAAATTGCAGCAAATGTTTAACATTTTTACTTTACTTGAGCATTTTGTGCCCCACAGTGAAGTCAAGGGATTTACAGATCAGTTTAGGTGGCTCTATGGGGATAATTAAGCCAATTAATATTAACTATCCCCATGATAGTCACTATGTAAGCATTCTTCTTTTTAGAGAATCTCCAATGTTTTCCTCTTACCCTACAGGAAAAATCAATGTGCATCTTTGCCTCTCTGTCTTATCTTTACAGTGAATCTGTTGCTTTGGCTACACTCCTTAAAAGATAACTGAGATTTATTCCCACGCTCGTGTCTCACCCACTGCTGGTGTGTTTAACACTGTTGACAGGAGGCCTTTTTCCTCTGCAGGACTAAAACCTTCAGGGACGGAGGGGGAAGTGTGGCGCCTGATGTGTGTGAATTGCGTGTGAAAGAGACGTTAGTGATTTCTAATGAGGTGCAAGTGTTGTGTTAATGAAGTCACAAAGGGATTTCCAGGTTTACAGTGAAGGTGTGTCAGCAGAAAGTCACTAGCGTTTAATGGAAGCGTCACATTGGAGACTGCACACTAGTGGTGAATGACACGACAGCAAGACGTCACATTTCAGACAGAAAGCATCAGTGACAGCACAAAGAAAACAATGTACAGAGATTAGCAGGAGGATTTATTGTTAAATTTATCGGATAACTAAACAGAACATCTACTATCAGGTGTAAATTCTAATCAATTTGATTCATTTTCTTTCTTCCAGCTCTGCCCCTGCAGACGGAGTCTCAGTCCATCCAGAATGGGGACAAATCTTTGGGGAAGGACCCTCTGATTTCAGACGACTCAGCCATCACAGACCTCTCTCCTAAAACAGACTCCAGCCTCCAAACAGAGACCCCCACCAAGACAGATGCCTCCTCCAAGACAGATGTCAGGCCATCCACCCCGGGCACCAGCAGCAGCCCTCAGCCCAAGAAAGGTCGAGTTGTGGATGTTTTTGTTGGTCAATATCTGTCATATACTCACCGACAAGAGTCAGTCTTGTCCACACATCACAATTAGATTAGCCTAACTTTAAACCATCATATTTGTTAGATTTAGGCAGTGAAGCACCAAACCCAAATTAGATAAATTCTGACTGATTTTAAGAGATTATTTATTGTTATGTACACTACATGGCAAAAAGTGTATGTACACCTGAATACTGCTGCAGGGATTCAGCCACCAGGGTGTTAGTGATATCGGTCATTGATGTTGGGTGATCAGGTCCGGCTCACAATCTCAGTTACAGTTCATCCCAAAGGTGTTGGATGAGGTTGAGGTCAGCGCTCTGTGCAGGCCAGTCAAGTTCTTCCAAACCAAACTGGGAAAACCATTTCTTCATGGATCTGGCTTCATGGATCATGGATCTGCACAAATTCATTGTCATGTTGAAGCAGGAAAGTTGCCCCAAATGGTTGAGAGCAGACTACTCACACATCATTGCATGGTGTAGCATTAACCTTTCCATTTTGTTAAAACATAAAAAACAGCCCCAAAAATTTGTGGACAAGGGAGTCCACATACTTTTGGCATTTTTTATGCAGTGAACATCAAACCCAAATTTAATAGATTCTACACATTATTACTGAATTATTAAAAGCAAAACAAAGTGGTTAGCTTAGTAACTTGTGCTTTTACCGACAAGTTAAGAAATTAAGTGTATGTATAGACATCTTATGTGATTATCACATCTTTCACATTATTCTGATTGCAGAGGTTCTTGTTTGTTAAAAAAATAGGCAATCCCAGTGAAAAGAGCTGTGTTAGCAGCGTTGATTGCATTGATTCCATGGAGATATTTTTCAGCAGTGGTTTTGTTGATCTTTTGAAAAGATAAGCTACTTTTTTTTTTTACATATATAAGCAGTAATACAGGAGAGGGACTGCTATACTGCGCAGTATTGGCACTTGTGTGCTTCATTTGTGGGCTGATAACAGTGCTGTGATCAGATAGGACGCTGGGTTCCACGTATAAAAAGGTAATTAAGGCAGAGCAATGCAGTAGGGAGATATTGGTGCTCATGTTAATCTCAACCAGACACAATGCAAGGTCATAACTGTCATGATGTGGTGTTATAATGGCAAATAAACAACAGCTACAAATTGTTTAAACACTGACCACTGTTGAAAACTGGAAGCAGAAGAAAATGCTGCAATTCCCCCCTTTTTTTCTGTTACAAACTGGCCCATTGTCTACCTTTTTTCACTGTATTAGCTGTTCAATAGCTGATGAAGTGTAAAATGTGGAATCAGCATTTTCTGCTACCGCTGCTGGTCATGTGACTGTGTGTCGGGCTGTGAGCTCATTTGTTTTCTGATCAAAACCTGCTTTATGTTAATCGTTCAGTTGCTGCCATGAAACACTGCAGTGCCCGAACAAAAACACTTTAAAAGGCGTTAAAAAGTATGAAGTTAAAGGACTCTTAACTGTTAATTAAGGTATTTTTATCCTCCACGTTTCATGTCTGGCTTCAAAGACAAAATCGACACATCACACACATCAAACCTGAAAGCATTCATGCATGAGTTTTACATCCTTTTTGTCCTAATGGAAGTTTCGATGTATATTATTGAGTCATTCTCACCAGACAGATGGTGGTGGCTGAAAGCCAAATCGTCATTTGTGATGGGGAGACAGGATGTATAGTGCTGAGGAAGACCGATGGTGGGGTTGGGGGAGGTGGAGGGGGGAGTGACTGATGCATTAAGTAACGTCTCAGTGGGATGAGAGCTCCAGGACCATGAGATTTATTTCTCTCTGCACTTCATAGCGTCTGCACATCAGCCAGACTGAAGTGTAGGAAACTCTGTGAAAGGTGGGGAGGGAGGGAGGAAATTCAGGTTGCCATGGAGACGGGGCTGAAGTGCTACGGGGCCCTCTGTGATTGGTTGAGAATGCGCGGCATACATGTTACATGGCACGGAGACAAACCGCAAAAGGAGACGGGCTCAGTGAGCACCCCAGGGGTCCTGGTTTTCAACGGTGTGTGCGGCTCTTCAGTCGTGGCTTTTCACAGCCGGTTTAAAGGCAGAAAGAACCGCGCAAATCCTTGTGTTGCGCCGCTGCGTCTTTCAAAGTGTATCAGGATTCATGCTTATTATCATTGCAAATGAGAATGACTGAGAAGCACATGAACATCACAGCTACAGTTGAGCTACACATCAATGGAGCTGTGCTGACCTTGAACCCAAATCAAGGAATTAAACCTGCAGATCTGAGTTGAACTTCCTCGAACATTTCTACTTCTATGATGAGCCTCAAGGTTTTTATACATTAAGGAGTTTTATACATATATCTGTAAGCTGTTAAAGGCTCAGTTTGGCCTAATGACAGAATAATTCCCTCAAGTGAAATCTATCAAATGCAAATATTTTTGCTGTATGTCTCTGAGACCACCCCAGTGCAGATGAAGTCGAATCTCATTTGTGGGAAAAATTACATATAACAAGTCTGCAGCAACATGTCTTTCCAGAAACAAAGTCTCTGTTACTCTGGACAACCCACAGCCATCACTGTGAACAGTTATTCATTGGCACTACTTTCTACTGAAGAAATATAATTAAATATAATTGAGCGAATCAACCCCTTAAAGTTAGACAGCACAAGACTAAGGGATCGATTGCGGTGAAGTGGGGACTTTATTATAAAAGTACTGTAACTCAGAACATGCTGTCAGCTGTTTTCAAGTGGACTTTTTCTATGCCACTAAAACTGTTGGCAGGGTTGTGGATTAATCATAGAGGGGCAAATGCCAAAAGTCTCTCTTTTCTGCCGTTTATCCGGGTCTGGGACTTGGTGGCAGCAGGCTAAGCAAGGTAGCCCAGACGTTCTTCTCCTCTAGCTACTCCTGGGGGATCCCAAGACATTCCCAGGCCAGATGGGATATGTAATCCCCCCAGCGTGTTCTAGGTCTGCATGGGGTCTCCTCTCAGTTGGAGTTGTTCCTGGAAAACCTCTAGAGGAAGGCGTCTAGAACACATCCTGATCAGATGCTTGAACCACCTAAACTGGCTCTTTTGAATGAGCAGAGGTTCTTCTCCAACCTCCTTCCGTATCTCTGAGCTCCTCACATTAACTCTAATACCCCATGGATGTGGTTTGGAGGTTTTGGTGATCTGGCATTGCTACCAGAGATAAATAGAATGACGGCTGTCTCATATGAACGGGTCCAATGTGGGTCAAAAATGCAATCATTAAATGTAATCAGACCCGCGCCACATGTCTGTCTGCTGTCTGAATAGGGTGTAAGAACACGAGAAAACTCTCTTTCTTTCTTTCTGTCACGACTATCAATATAAATTTATTGCAATACAATTGAAAGCTGTTCTAATCAATATTTTTAACATTGTTAAAACATTGTTCAGTCTCACCGCTGTCATCAGTGTTGTTTCCAGCATCAGCAAGCAGCTGTTTTCAGTGAAAAAGCTCTAAAAACCCACAGTTAGAGACTAGCTGGCGAACACAATGGAGCATTTAGCAGCTAAAGAGCCAGATATTTCCCTCAGGAGGACACAAACAGGACTCCAAATGAAAGATAATGTTGCTCCGTGACTGCTGGATGTGTAAATAAGCAACTGTTTGCTAACAGGTTTGCTATATCAACTCAAAAGGTGGTGATGTCAGCGTTGTGTGTTGTTGGACTGCCCCAAAGTGCCCAAAAAGTCTGTTTTTGCAGGCTTAAGATTCAACTGAAAGCTTTATATTTTCTTTTTCTGTACAGATTCGATGAGCTCAGAGCAGCGACAGAAACTTGCCAAGGAGCGGAGGGAGGAACGAGCCAGATATATCGGTAAGAAATGATAAAACAATGTTGACATCGAATGTTTTGGGTTTAACTCTTTTTTAACTTTGAACAAATTCAATTTTTCCTACAAAAAAAAACTCTCCTGGAGATGCATGACTTTGTTGTAACCAACTTGATGCATGCACATCTTCTATTCTTAATGTAGTATTAACTTTACTCTTTCCTCTGTCACTCTGCTCTGACGGTTGTTGACGTCTCGTATTGTTTCTCCTTGCATGGCTTTCAGAACAGCAAACTCAGCTGCAAGGTAAGGGGCTTCACTAAAACCCTCAGCGTCCGCAGCAGTCATGCCATTTGGGAATAATCAAACTTGTGATGGGAATCCCATTTCCTTCCATTTCCCCCTGCTCCGGCCTGAACAGTCGTGCCCTTTCTTCTTTCCTCCATGAATCGATTGTGTTTGGTTTTCTGTCGTCACTCGGTGGAAACTTTTGAACCCCGTGAACCATCAGCAGTTTCACTTTCCACTTAAATGTTTCCACTCATGTTATGTTTAAATTTAATTTTACTTTTATGTTCTTCTGCATTCCCACCCAGCGTGCATGTCCCATACCTATAATCATGGTTTCACTTTGTGGCTGCAGAATGAAACTTTTCTCTCTTATGAAAATATTGTGCTAGCCCAAAGACATGAAAGACTATATCCAGTTTTCATCACAGGGTTTCTCCCTGTGGGTGAAGGCCAAAGCTTGAGCAGCCAATCAGAGCAGAGCTTGGTGGGCGTTTCCCTGCAGAGACATCCCACGGAGCCCAAGGCACTTGGCGTGAAAAATGAGTAGTCATTAGCATGAACTGAGACCAGGCCGCTCAGACAGATTAGATTTAATTACTACTTTCATTAGCATCAATAATGTGGTCATGCCACAGCCTCAGCACAGTTAAAGGGGAATTCTGCAGCCTTTTTTATCGATATCATCCAAGGTTTACTCAGCTTCAGTTGCTCTGAGATAAGTTTAGTTTCCTGCAGTCTGCTACTGTCTGTAATTACATGGCACACTGTTACGGCTTTTTTCATGCAGAGCATGCAATTTGTTGAAAACAGCACGCACATAATGGAATGTAGGTCACAAAACATGATGTTTACTGTATGTTCATCCCTTAAACAACAAATGGATCTGAACATGTTGTGAAAAAATTCGCCTTGCTGTTATGTAACAGCACTGAATATTTTGTGCAACGGCAAATCTCTGCAAAAATGAGAATGTGAAAAGCACGCTCTCAACCATTAAACTGACATATTTTTCAATCCTGCTGCACAGAATGCAGACGTAATTGGATTTTTTCAGGAATTGGATTTATGGAGGAGTGAAGAGGGCTCTCTCACTGTCGATGAGGCTCAGACTTGTGTGCCTCTTTGGCTCATTAGTGAAGATGAGCCGCAGAATACTGAACTAAATACAAAACACGTCTTCGCCTTACAACACAGCTACATCCTCGCGGAGCTAAATCCACTAAAAAGTACTTTTAATGCCATCTAACTCACAGCAGTATGAGGCAATACTGCATGTAACCCGCCCACAATCATCATCCATACTGACTTTTTCATTGTTTAAACTCCTCATCATGCTAAAAATATGTTGTATAAGCGGGTTTATACGCAAGTGATAAGAAAAATGTAAATCTAATCTATAAGGGAGCGAGCGACACAGCTGCTGTCCAGCGTAAAGATGGTTTAATTTGAGAGGACTGATGGCTGTTTAATTGTTCCTCCAAGAAATGAGCCACAGCAGCGTATGTGCAAAGACAAACTGGCATCTGCTGGAGGGTGCTGTAAACCACAGCGGGAAACTTCTGCTTATTTACTGTTATCAGGGTTGTAGTGTAATGAACACAGTGTCTTCCGTCTGCTTCACACGTTCTGTTTGGGTGTCAGTGGTAGAGGCCTGTAAAGAGTTTAAGTGATTGCACACCGTTGGATTGACTTTGAAATAACCTACGTAAGAAGACATTTCTTTAAATCACTGTTGAATTACTATATTGCACATAGATTGGCTTTATATGCGTTTTTATGTTGTGCCTTTTAATAACCTTTATGTTTTAGCCTCGCTAGCGGCATGGCTCTTCTGATGGGGGTGTCGGTCTGTCAGTCGGTCCTTCACTTTGGTCCAGACAGAAATATTCGACAACCATCGGCTATATTGCCATGAAATTTGGTGCAGACATTCATGGTCCCCAGAGGATGAATCCTATGGTTTTAGTGATTTCCTGACTTTTCTCTAGCACCAAAGCTTTCATTTATCCAATGAAATATCTCCACATCTACCTGATGAATTGGCACAAAATTTGGTACAGACATTCATGGTTCCCAGAGGATGAATCCTGCTGACTTTGGTGATCACTTAAGTTTTCATGTATCACCATCATCAAGTCAAAATTTTATTCTTTATGACCAAATATCAGAACCAGAACTAATGGCATTCCCATCACCTTCAGTTGTACTTTGTGTTTACTGCTAATTAGCAGATGTTAGCATGCTAACACGGCAAACTAAAATGATGACCGCGGTAGATATCACCTCCAAAACACCAGGATGTTAACTTGTGAGCATGTTAGCATGTTGATGTTAGCATTTAGCTAAAAGCACCGATGTTACTAAATGCAGCCTTGCAGAGCTGCTAGCACGGCTGCAGACTCTTAGTTTTGTTATCCTGCAAAGCACTTCCTAAACATTATTTAACAAAGGAATATAATGTATAAAAAGTTTTTTATTATTAGGATAATGCTGTCATCATGGTAGGGAAAGAAGTAGGCTGGGCTTTGCTAACAAAAGTGACAAAACAACGTGGCAACGCTATCTGAGTCTGCTCTTTTATTCGTCCTCCTGCTAACAGGGGAACACAAGCAACTTTTCTAACTTCCTCCTGTCATTTTCATTACTCTCTTTTTTATCTAAATTTTAACCACTCTCTCTGTGGCGACCCCCGCAGCGGCGAAGAAGGCCCAGTGGCTGGAGAAGGAGGAGAAGGCCCGACGTCTGAGGGAGAGCCAGCTGGAGGATCGCAGGAGGAAGCTGGAGGAGCAGAGGCTGAAGGCTGAGAAACGCCGAGCTCTGCTGGAGGAGAAGCAGAGACAGAAACTAGAAAAGAACAAGGTGAAAAAACACATAAAAACCAAGTTTAACGTGTACAGTAGCAGCTCAAAACCATCCAAGCACTGAATGTGTAATGAACAAATTATGGTTTAACCCTTTGGTGCAATCTCAAAGCTTGTTTTGGAATTATTAACTCTGAGCTAATATGGTTGTAATTGATGGTATCTTGTCCACAGGCAAATATTCAACAACACAGACAGATTTATTTTATCACTAGTCACAGAACTGTGTCCTGCTCTCCAAAATATTTAGTGTTAATTGAATCAGGGTGGAAAAATCAACACTCTGCCAGCGTTTATGCAAGCCTAATGCTTAGTACAGTTTTTGACCGTTGGAAAATTGCCTGTGTAACAGGGATCAGTCTTGGTGCCAAGAAGTGCTGTGTACTGCCAATTTTCCAGCGGTCATAAGTGCAGATTTTTCATTGGCTGTAATTTGAGTTAACGGTTATTGATCACAGCAGTGGTTCCCAACCTTTTTGGCTTGTGAGGTCTTCTTGTGGCTCCTTGTCACAAGTTACACATGTCTGTGAGTCATTTTCCAGTCTAACAGCAGATTGTTAAATGTGAGAGATTATTTGCTTTCTTGTCGAGAGTTAAATGAGAAGATCAACACCACTCTCATGGTTGGTGTGCTAAGTATGGACCCACAGCCAGCAGGCTATTGGCCTAGCTTAGCATAAAGACTAGAAGCAGGTGGAAACAGCTAGTCTCTTTTAAAGCTCATTATTTAACACTTTGGATCTTGTTTGTTTGACCCATATTCAACAGAAATGTAAAAAACGCAGTGACTCTCTGGAGTCTTGTCGTCGGCGGAGACGCTGCACATAAGTGCTGGGCGGACAAACGAACTGTTGTTGTTAAGAAGTAGGTCTAGTTGTACCATGTAACTAGTGAGCTTTAGAGGTCCTATTAAGCAGTTTTATAAATGTTGGAGAGAGACAGGCTAGCCACTTCCCCCTGCTTCAAGTCTTTATGCTAAGCTAAGCTAATCACCTCCTGGCTCTCGCTCCATTCCTACACATAACACTGGTATCAATCTTCTCTCGGCGAGAAAGCAAATAATGATACAAACTGTTCCTTTAAGAGGCCTGAAAAGACAACACTATTCAGTATTTCACAAAAGCAAAAAAAATTAATAGCAGAACATTTTTCTGTCTTTCCCATCGTCTTAATCTTCTCACAACCTCTCAGATTTATCTTGTGATCTTGGAAGGTTACCAACCTGCGAGTTGGCAGCTAATGCATTACAGAGTTGTTTTGTCTAACTGTCTGACGACTGCTGGCTCTAGCTTCACAGTACTCTCAAGAAAGCAAATTAGCGCATTTCCCAAAACGACGAACTGTTCCTTTAAACAGTCAAATGAACTGCTATGAGTGTGCAAAGACTGACTCAGTTTTGACCGTGTGGTCCTCCAGGAGAGATATGAGGCAGCTATCAAGAGGTCGACGAAGAAGACGTGGGCCGAGATCCGCCAGCAGAGGTGGTCCTGGGCGGGCGGACTCAACCAGACCTCCCGCAGAGAAAGTGAGTTTCAATTGAACCCCAACCACACGGACACTCATAGAAGCCAAAGACAATGACAGGAGTACATCACATCCTCCCAGTAACTCAGCCCTTATGTTGCTGCACAGACTGTGACTCACTGGTCCAACTGATGCAATTCAAGGAAATAGCTTCTGAAGGGTTTTGCTGTCATAAGGGCGGGGTACCAGAGGCAGATGACCTACTCAGTAATTTGGGATGTTAAACCTTTTTAATTCCTCAGTGAATGTCTGTGTTTTGAGTACCAATTTTCTGCATTTAAAAGTGATCAAAGAGGCAGAAAGATGAGCAACAAGGTAGCTGTCATGAAGACGTTTCATTAGATTAGCAGTGTGAACTGTGTTTTGCAGAGAGCTGTGAGATAATTTTCCTTTTCAGACTGTTTTTGGTGTGAAACATGTGACATGCTGCCTCTTTTGGACCCGCGACACTGAGGTCAAGACCAGTTTCTCTCCTTCAAAGTGTGAAAGATCTTGAATGTGTGTGAGAGCGTGTGTGTGATATTTTATGCTAATTTCTTGCAGCAGAAAAAAGCAGCAAAAGCTTTAAAGTAGTTCCTCTAAATGTGATTTCTAACTACACCACACCCTTCCCACACTTTCCTCAAATTTCCTCCCCATTTCTCCCCAAGTCTGAGTCCAGATTAATCTCCTCCTAAATGTTAATGAGAAGCCAGTTTGACCTCAGAGAATGGTGAGTCCCTGCTGCCCTCCAGATCCAGACTGAGGGAGTCGGCAGCCCCATCTCTTATCAGTCCTCAGTCGGGGCCGCCCCCCTCCCCGGCCGCCTTGTGAACAGTTGTTGTCTGTTGCGTTCTCTCCGGTGCAGGCAGATGCTCGGCCTCCACGGTCAACTTGCCGAGACAGGTGGACCCTGTCATTAACAACAGGCTGTCCAAGTCCTCTGCCACGCTCTGGAACTCCCCCAACAGAAGTAAGGACGACCCGACGTCAATGTCCACCAGGCCTCCTCTTCCCTCCCTTTCCCTTCCTATTCATCCCCCTCCACCTCCCCCTCGCCTCCTACCCTAATCTGGTTTTTGGTTTTCTTCTTTTATTATTATAACTGTCGTCTCTGGTGGCCTGCCTGCCTGCCTGTGCTTGGTGACTGGTCATTTACCACCTACTCCCTCCTCTTATCACGCTCTCGGTCTCGTATGCATCGTGGTTTTTTAATTTCAGTTGGTGGTTGCCATTGATTTGAGTCTCCTCTGCATTTTTGATCAGCCTCCCTTTCACATCGACATCACTGAGCCATATTTTGTGATATATTTTGGTTTGTTTCACAGGTTTATAAGTTCACATCTTGTCACCACACCTTCTTTATTGGTTGTCCCCCTCCACTTTACTGTTGGTGGTTTGGTGTGGTGGTGGTGGTATTGGTGATGGATATTATAGTGTGACTGTCAACTAAATGCACATTTGTTGTTTTATATTTTGGTTGTATGTATTTTTTTATGTAAATAGATATCCTGTTTTCATATAGATTAGGCTTCTTTTGCTTGGTTAGTTACCATGACAAAGAAAATATTTGCTCAGTTTCTTGTTATAACGTGAAAAGTCTCTCGTTTCTCCTTTTTACGTTATAACAAGATATTTTAATGTCGTTGTGACATATTTTCTCGTTATTACTACATGCTAAGTTATTCTGCTTTTACAAGAAACATCACTTTTTACTGTGTTATATCACAAACTTTCCCGTAATTACACAAAAGCAACAAACAAGAACAATATCCCATAATAACATAATAAATTGGTATGTTGTCATAGCAACTACAGTCATGCTAGCGGCTCTGTGAGGCTATACTTAGACTACAACGCTAACGTGCTGATGTGAGGTAGGTATATTGTTCACCATGTTCACCATCTTAGTTTAGCGTGTCAGCATGCTAACATTTGCTTATTAGCACTATTAGCACTAAGTCATAAAGTCAGCTAACTGACTCAGTGATGGCAGTTACTATCTAGCAACAACTGTGTAAAGTTTGCTAACATTAGCCACCATAAGCTACTGGTCATACCAGACCAGAGTGTACTGGATTGAAAAAGTTTGCATTTTATCCCTCATGGTTTCCTTTTATAAGAGGAAAATTGTTGTCAAAAATTGTCAAAAGTTACATAGTCTCACTTTAAGTCATAAACCAAAGTATTTGACAAATTAAATTCTTTAACTGATGGTGGCACTACATGTAAAGTCAGTTCAATCAATAGTTGTGGAGACATTTCACTTAAAAACATGAATGTAAACCACATGGGGGCGCTAGAGGTAAAGTCACCACAGTCATTAGGCTTCATCCTCTGGGGACTGTGAATATTTGTACAATATTTAATTCCATACAATAGTTGTTGAGATATTTCAATCTGGACCAAAGTGATGGGCCGACAGACCTACATTGCCGTCCATAGAGCCATAAAAATGTTTATATGTTGTTTTAACAGGAAGCTTTCGTGATATAACAAGATAAAGTGATATGTTGTTAGAAAAGTTTCTTGTAACACCAGAATAATTTGGTATGCAGTAAAAACAAGGAAAACATGTCAAAAAAACGTTAAAAATATCTTGTTATAACACAAAAAGGATCTTGAAACTTTTCACATTATAACAAGAAACTGAGCAAATGTGTTTTTGTCATGGTGGCAGCAATACGCTGCCGTATTATGATCAATATTTAGATTAACTTGTTATATCAAACTCATTTCATCAGACTCCTGAGTTGCCACATATACATCAGCAGCACTGTCTTCATCTCAGATCCGTCACGCCTCATAACGTGTCATTTCAGATCGTATCACCCACAGTGCAATCAGCAGTCCGGCTCTCGGCTCCCTCGCCGCCACAATAGAGATTCAGATTTCGTGCTTGATCATTGCTAATACAGATGCTCCGATACTGCGGGAACATCAAAGGACAGTTTGGAGCTGAATCATATTTCTGCAGAGTCGATATCAGAGAGAGTTTCTGGGAGACACTCTGCACAGTGTACCAGTAATGGTGTGTGGAGTTGGGGGGGTGGTGACGTTTATAGATCCAGGCATCAATCTACCTCCAGGTTGAACAGTCGATCACCAGGCAGCAGCTCAGCTCAGCCTCCTCTTGCCGCATTGGAGAAAGAAGAGGAGGAGGGAAACCACTGTTGCTTAGCAACAGGAGGTAGTAGGGTTATCAGTTAGTCATAAAACATGTTGTTAAAATGATGAATGTGCAGCAGAGGCGACTGCCTGTGATGTTACATAAGAAAGGCCAGTTGATGATACAAGGAGTGTTTTTGGTTAAACACGTAAAAAAAAAACAAGACTCGTGTCGTTCTCGGCGGCGCTGTTGTGATTGCACTATTATCATGTGTATGTGTGGTATGTGTTTGTAGTTGTCATGCATACCTTTGTGTATGTACACTACAATAGAGCATTGAGCAGAAGCAGCACACATGGCCGAGCTGTCGTTAAAAATACATCCGTGCACAGCATGTTGTCAGCTGAAGTTTCTGTTATGAGAGACGAACTGGACAAACTGTCGTGTTTCAGTCGATCTCACGTTGAGATGGTGCATTCTGTGTCCATCTGTGTGTTTTTGTCTCCTGTGCGCTTATGTGTTTTCTGTTGTATTTTCCTGTTTCAAAGGAGCAGAACAGTAAAAGAAGTTAAAAAGAGAACAAAACCTACATGAACTTAACACTTACCAATATTAAGTAATCAGAATTCAGGTATTTTATTTTAAGGAATAGTTGGACATTTTAGGAAATTCGCTTATTTGCTTTGTTGCCCAGAGTTAGGTGAGAAGATTGATGCCGCTCTCACGTCTGTACAGTAAATATGAAGCTACAGCCAGTTAGCTTAGCTTAGCATAAAGACTGGAAACAGGGGGAAACAGCTAGCCTAAATTAATTATCTCATTTGTTTACAAAAGAGAAGAGTAAAAAGGCCGAGTTATTGTTTTCCAGGGGGTTAGGGGCCGGACTATTTCTTGGCCAGGAGCTTTGACTTCCTGTAGTCTTTGTCCAGTCTTATGCTAAGCTAAGCTAACCAGTTTCTGGTTGTAGCTTTATATTTACTGTACAGACACGAGAGTGCAATTGATATTCTCACCTAACTCTCGGCAAGAAAGCGAATAAACAAAATGTAAAACTATATAAAAAATACTCACAAGTAAAAGTCCTGCAATAAAAATCGTACTTACATAAGTATCAAAAGTACCAGTACATGTGCAGCTTAATTACTGCTGTCTGTGTTATATTATTAAATGTTGTGCTTTTAGATTATTATCACTGATGCGTTCACATGTAAGACGTAGTTGTGGTTCAGCTTTTTAACTATTTTATATACTGTTGGGTAGTTTTATCTATGGATGGATTGTATTTTCGAAACATATCATATGTTTTGTATGATCTCATAACTAGTAACTAAAGCTTTTGAGTAAATGTAGTGGAGTAGAGTAAAATATCTAACTGAAATGTAGTGAAGTTAAAGTAGCATTAAATGGAAATACTGTAGCAAAGTACCTCAAAAGTACTAGAAATGTTCTTCTTTCGACCACTCTCTGCAGGTATAAAGTTTAAGTCATTTGAAGGAAAAAGCTGCACTGCAGTGTTTGTTTCTTTATTTCAGTTGCTGTTGAAGAAGTTTTGTCTCCTCTATAAGATATTCTGTGTGAAGAGTCTCACAGTCTGAGCTCGCTCTGCGTCATTCATCTGTCTCTTTGGGGTTTTCTCGTGGTTGTCTCTATAAAATTCGTACACAGGCATCTACAGTTTCTAACAAATATTATCAGACTGATTTGATTCTGCAAAGACAGCACCGCCCTCTGACTAAAAGCAACTCTGACATTAAGTTTGCTTTATTCATGAGAGAATGATTTATTGGTGTGTGTGTGTGTGTGTGTTTTCCACCCATCATTACAATGCATTTGATTATATTCTGCTGTTGTTTGACGTCATATGTGCTGAATTTTCATCATATGACACTCAGACACACATTGTATAATAGCAGAATGGTGTTACGGTCAGAGTATGTGTGTGTTGCTTATAGAACAAACAGCACTAATGTCATGCCAGGCCTCTGCACTGCATTGGGTTTGAGTGGGGTCAAGTAAACAGCCACACTGGTTTTGTTTGTGTGTTTTTGAGCGGTAAGTAACGAAAATTAACTTGGGTTTGTTCCTCTGTGTGTTGTTATCTAATGTCTGGTAACATGTATTCTAAAGTTCAGTCATTCATCCTGTGTGACTTTTCTTTAAGTCTGAGAGGGTCTGATCGGCAGACTGGAGTTTGAGTTATACAAACACGTCCTAGTCGCTGTAATAATCTCACTGGATGAGTTAAACCTCAACGGGTGGACTGAAAAAACCCAGCTTAGCTTGAAGAAAAACCACAGTTTATGACCACTTGGGTCTTGTTTATATATCTCTTGTTTATATCTGATGGCAGTGTTAATTGTCGAGATCTGGGGACCCGGCAACGTCACTAAAAATGGGTCCAACAGGGTTAAAAACCTGAGTGGTCAGATGATTGGACATGGTTTCAACAAACCCCCAGGTTAGTCCGGCGTATTTGGAAGAGACAACGAAAGTGAACGATAAAATGTTGACCCCAAAAATCCATCACAGGTTACAGACTCCCTGCTTCAACCTTGACCTGCCTTTCCTGTAAAATAAGGGATTTTCCGTCCATATAAAGTGGAAGCTAATCTGACTGAAGTGTCTGCTTGTTTACTACCTGTAAGATTCTCCGTTGGACCTATTTTTGGCTACACAGAACTGTCCCCAGATCTCACCAATTACTTTTTATAATGTTATCATAACCAATAAAACCACTGACCAAAGCTACGTAAATAAAACTGTTGCAATAAACTCAAGTTTCCCTTTTAGACTGATACTCAGTTTGGTCTTAAGCTGCCTTCAAATAGAACTTGTGATGTTGTGTTTTCATTGTGGGAAGTCAAATAAACATTATGTTTGGAGTTCAAGTGGTTTAAGTCGTGAAAACACTGCTGCTAGGTGATTTTATGAATGGATACTGTCATGTTCCCTTTTTAAAAAATGGTGAATGATTTGTGTGCTAGGAACAAGACAAGGGTCAATCATCTAAATCATCAATCGTTTGCCAGTTAGCTCACTTCTAAAAACATTTCAATGGTTCCGCCTCCTGATGTCTAAATCAGCCAATGAGATTATTGATGCTTCCAGTGCCACTAAGAAATGTTTCTATAATTGAGTGTGCATTCATGTGCCGGTGGAAAGATCTAGTATATAATGCTGGACCATTCTGCGTTTTATTCATGTGCAGTTTTGTCAGAAAAATCAAACCCAGAGGACACATGCTGCTTCTTGCCTTTTAGAAGTTATCAGGGTTTGTGTGGTTAAATAAACATAAGTAACAATAGTGTTTATTTTCCTCTTACAAAGCCAAAGTCTTATCTTTTTTTTTTTACTGTCATAACCTGGTAACATTTCCTCAGACTTTAAGACTTCATCATCCTACTTTAAATCAGTTTCTGTGAGGAGGAATTCAGTTTTTAGGATGTTTCCAGCAGCACGTGAATGCAGTTTAAAGCTCCACTCTGCATCAGACGGAGGCAGATAGTGAATATGTGTATGTGAATATGTGTGTGTGTGTTCAGTGTGTGTGTGTGTGTGTGTGTGTGAAGAGAGGGTGTGCTGCAGTGTGGTCAATGAGGAGCAGTACACCTCCTGCAGTGTGGTTGTGCACCTGTGCGACAGTATTCGTGTATGCAGGAGATGTGAGGGCGTTTCTGTGGTGAGTATCTGTGTGCTCTGACAATAACCCGACACTGACAGCGCCCTCTTGTGTCAGCCCGCAGCCTGCGTCTGAGCCCGTGGGAGAGCCGGATTGTGGAGCGGCTCATGACGCCGACGCTGTCCTTCTTGGCCCGCAGTCGCAGCGCCGCCACCCTCCTCAACAACAGCGATTCTCGTGAGTGTGAAACCCCGTCAAGATCTTTCTACTCAATGTACCCACAATCCCCTTTTTCTGCACGTCACCTGCAGTGTGCAGGGATGGAGGAATCCTCTGTTTGGTCACTTTTACATCCCTTTTTAGGACATTTTGTGAGAGGACAAGAGTTTGTTTGACCCAAAACATTCAGTAATAACATTCTGTTCTTGCTTTGTTTCAGTCTTTATCTTTTCCCCTCTCTATGTTTTTATATAAAACTCTGTGGTGATATTTGGTTTGATTGCAAGCTACGGCTGCAACTTCGATAATCTTGATTATCTCGTAGTAGCTGTTCTGGAGCTTTCAGTCGTATCACATGACCTTCATCAGCTGATGGAGTTTATCATGAAATTGTAGATGTTCAAATTTCCATTTTTCCACTTCTCTGGACTTCTTGTCAACTTTGAAGTCCTTAAAAGGTTAAGAAAAATGGAAACAGTGGTGAGACTGTTTTCTCAACAACAATTATTTTCAATATCGGTTAATCTGTCAATTATTCGTTTGAGTAATAGTTTAGTCTAAAATGTCAGAAAGCAGTGAGACATGCACACCCTTTGAATTGGTTTTATGTTTAAACAGCAATCCAAAAACCAAAGAAATTCAACTTACAATGCTATAAAAAGAGAAAAGGAGCAAAATCTCACGTTTAAGAAGCTGGAACCAAATATTTGGCATTTTTGCTTTATAAATATCTTGTTTCAATCTCTATCTTTTCTTCTCTCTCTTACTCTTTCTCTCTTTATCTCGCTGTATTTATATATTCGTATTTTTATATATAACCCTGTGCTGATATTTGGTTTGATTGAAGATAAGCCTGCGACTAACGATTATCTTCAATATCAGTTAATCTGTCAGTCACTTGTTGAGTTAATCGATTAATCTTTTAGTCTAAAAATGTCAAAACGTAGTGAAAAAGGTACACCAAAGTCTTTAAAGTGCTTTTTTGTCAAAGATATTCAATTTACAATGATTTAACTCTCATTTGAGAAGCTTTAACCATCAAATATTTGGCATTTGTTCTTTATAAACGACTTTAATGATTAATCGATTATCTATTATACCTGAGGGGAAATGGGGTCATTGCTGCTGTAAAGAATAAAGCTACAAAAGGCACTGATGGATAACAATAAAAAGATGATTACACTTGTGAGTGAAATCAATTAGTCACCCCCTCCTCAGGTATCATGACTTTATCTGTCAGCTGGGTTTGGGTCATTGTCTCGTGTCAACATGTTGTGTTCACTGGCCTCACTGAGAGGCTTTTTATTATCACCCTGCATGGTGTGTATGTGCATGGGCCCTGACCTCGGCCCTGCTGCCGCTCTCTGCATGTTTATGTGTTACTCAGACTCTCACCACTGCTCCCGTTCAGCCTCCGCGAGCCCGCTGAACGCCTGCTCCCATCACCACCCACACCAGAACGCCGCCGAGCGCTGGAGGGTCTCCTCCGCCAGCACGCCGGACATCACCCAGCGCCAGCGCCGGCGAAACTCCACACCGGTAGGCAAACATGAAGACTCTCATAGACACATGTGCACAAAACTGCTGTAAATACATGCACTGTTTTTGCTCTGGATTTTATAATGTAGAGAGTAAGATTTAACTGTTTTCGAAGCCCAAGATCATTAGGTGCATTTCCATCCACCTGATTTTATAAATTTGCATTTTCTGAAAATTCTGTTAAAATCTGCACTACATTTGGATGGACATCTGGCTAGTTTTTAAGTTGATCTTTTGTAGTGTTATCCATCCTCTTTGGATCTTTCATGCCCAAACAGACAGACCATCATGGGAAATTGAACATCCTCACTGAAAATCATACACTCTCAGAAATACGGGTACAGTTTCTGTCCCCCAAGGTACAATCTACACTAATGTACCCCCTAGGGCTAATTACTGGACCTCAAGGTAACTATATGTACCTTTTTGAGGGCAAAAAAGTACATATATGTACAGTTTCTTCTAAATGTTAAGGTACAATATCAGGAGACGGTGTGTTAGGCCAAATACCAAAAAAAATATTCATTTTACTTTTAGATTTGAAGGTTTTACTGTTTCCTTATTTGTTTAAGGTAGATTTTAACTTGTAGGCTATGGTTGAGTAGCCTTGAAATAAAAAAAATAAAAAACGTGGAAGGTGCTGAATCCTGAGTACAGATATATGACTGATTCACACTGAATTAAATATTGGACCTGTTTTTCATGAGCAACATTCTGGNAATAAAATGATATTTTTTCAGACAAACAAATCAGGAGAAAGTGAGTTTGTTCACACATAAGGGTAAAAATAAGTACCCAATGTCAAGGGTACAACAGCTGTACCTAAGGAGGGTACTGCCCCAGTGACAAGCCGTTGTACACCAAAAGGTACAAATTTAGCACATTATTTCTGACAGTGTACTAATATATACTACTTTCTGGCGGGCTAGCTCTTTAATCCAGAATGACTCATCGACCTGTTAAATGGGAATGGAATCCTAGATTTGGACTTTCAAACTGCACTAATTAATGTTTAATATGAACAACGGGTCACATGAACTATGTGTGCAGGTAATGTCGTAATGTGAAAGGTGATGCTCGTACTGACAAATCAACAGAGTTATCATCTGACTGCAGTTCCCTCTCAGCTCTACGGAGTATTTTAGCGTCTTTCAGCTTATTGCTTTGCTTCCCATCAGCATTGTTCACAGTGACAAAACTCTAAAAACCCACTGTACACTACCTGCTCAGCACCAACCAGCAGACAGACACAGTTAGCGACTAGCTGGTGAACATAGTGGAGCATTTAGCAGCTAAAGAGCCAGATATTTCCCTCAGGAGTTGGTGGAGACCAAAACAGAGCTAAAAGAAGAGTGAATATTGGACTTACTTTCATCAGGTTGCCAATTTATGTGACGATTATATGTCAATGTTGTGTTTAGTGGTAAAAAAATCAGTATATCCAGATTTAAATCTTTTAAAAATCATTTTAAAGAACCATCATTTCACAGTTCAGTTATTAAATAGCATGTGCAAAGGAAATAAATTGTCGTGGCAGGTTGTTTTTGCTTGTTTTATAATGCGATCTGGGAGGATGATATTTAACGAAAGGCCTTAATCTGAAATATATGGTGTCGAGCAGATGTGTTAGCCTGTGGTCATAACTGGTTATTGGTGTCATGTCTTTCTTCAAGGTGGACAAAAAGAAGAAAGAGAAGAAAGACAAGGAGAGGGAGAATGAAAAAGAGAAGAGCGCCCTCACAAAAGAGAAAGTGCAGAAGAAGAGACAGACGACATCACCCACCACCACGACCCAGAGATCCAGGCCAGAGACTAGGTACAAACTGCCTTCTGTAGGCCAATATATCCCATAATCTGTGTTTTTAACTAGAAGTGTGTTAAATTAATTCTATATTGACGCAGGAGAGAGGCTGGCAGAGAGAGGGAGCTGCTCGTGCTTTATCCTTGGAGCAGGTTAATGTCTGACAGATGGTCCAAGGTGCTATAATCTAACTACTAAAAGAGACTCTGCTGGACACCGTTCAGCAGCCGAGGGCCAGTCTGCCAGCAGACAGGTCTGTCTGTGTGAGGAGGTCTCAGACAGAATGGGGTTTTCCTGACTGATGCACAGGGAAAAAAAGATGCCTCCCTGCCTCCCCTCTTCTCATGTTACACCCCCCTACAGCCAAAGAATCATGGCGACCGAATGTGGAGTTTCAGATGGAGTCGCTCATATCTTCCACATGACCTAGTTATGGGCTTTATGTAGCTCTGGGAACCTCATTACCTTCTCCTGCACTGCTATGAAATCTCATCTCCTACACCACCAACTCTCTCCTCCCTTTGACTCTTTCTCCTGCTCATATTTCACTTCTTCTTCTTCTTCTTCTTCTTCTCATCAGCACCCCGAAGCCCAAAAACAGACCTCCTTCACCTGCCGCCCCCAAAAGTCGGCCCTTGTCCCCCCTGGTGCCAGCAGCAGCCTCCAAGACCCCTGCGGGCAAGAAGACACCTCCTCCTGGCACCAAGACCCGACCCAAACGAGCCCAGACGCCCGCCAGGGTACAGCCCCAGACGGTCACTGCGGTCGCCGTGGAAACGGGCCATGATCCCCAGCAGCCCGACACTCCAGAGGAGAAAAAGAGTGAGTGTGGTTGCCATGGAGACGATATCCAAGCTTCAAGGTGACCTCGAGGTTTTGGCCGACATTCGTGTTGCAGAGTAAAAAACAGTGTGAACACACACGATCACTGCAGAGTGTGTGTGTGCCTTCACAGTGTCCCATCTGCAGCCTCTAACAGGAGAGATGTTTCACACCGTTAAACCACCGTTACTCTGGTAGAATTTTGTTCAACCAGAACCAGACTGTTTCTAGAAGAATCACAGAAACCTCCGTGCTTACATGCACGTCAAACTTTTAGTCTTTTTGATTAATTATTCCACACAGTTTCTGCTGCAAATCGACAGCCGTGTTGGAGATGAACGCATTGAAATACGGCGGCCCTGAGAGCTCAACATACTGCAGCTTAAGAAAACAACATGCAAAAAGACAAAACACAAGCAAATTAAGAAAACACCTTCACCAATTTGACAACACCTGTGCAGCATTTAGAAAAAAAATGCTGCAAAAGAAACAGTTTCTAGGGGACACTAAAAAATGATGTTCACGCTCGGACACGGTTGGGACACACTTGGTTTCCCACCAAAAAACTTTAAGCTCATTTTCCGACACCATGGATCGCAAACTTCAGTAACTTCATGAGTCACAAACTGTTGCAACAACAAGCGTGACTCAGCTGTGTTCGTCACTTTTTTAGTGTCCTCTGGAAACAGTTTCCATTGTCGTCTGTGCTACTTGAAGAATTTCTGTACTTGTGTTTTCTCACTTAGCAACATTTTTTCTAAATGCTGCGCATGTGTTGTCAAATTGGTGAAGTTGTTTTCTTAATTTGCAGTGTGTTGAGCTCTCAGGGCCGCCGTGTTGAAAACAGTTTGGCCAGACTCCTTAAAAAAGAAGGTGAAAAAAGAAAATGTCAATATGAAGATTAATCTGAAAACTATTTTGTTCCGTGATTGTCAGCAATTATTTAAATTAAAAAATACAACATGCAAAAAAACTAGACAGCATTTTAAATTCCACTTTCATTTTATTTGTGGCACTACGGTGTTATTTAACTGCAGATGGATCACTGTGATGCCAGTAAATTCGCGCACAGAAAACAAAGAGACCATCAGGTCTTCAACATGTTCAGAAAAGTGAATTCAACTAATTAAAAGAGAATTAAAAGAGTCATCCTCTGCTCTTGGCCGCATATTTGAATACATATTTGACTTGTTGGCGCGTAACTGACAACAAGAAGTTTCCTCTGAGGAAAACTCTTCCCAAACTGTCAGTGCGTCATGACGGGGGAGATTTTTATAGCCTCTAACACTCCCACTTATAATGTATGATAATGTATTCTTTCTGATCCCACTCTGAATCCAAGTGTGCCACAAAATTACCAAAAGTGTGTTTGGCACGCTCCCGACACACTGGGCAGGGCGCACTTCACAATCTGTGCCACTTGGTTCATGACAATAGAGCCTTTTATGTTTACACGGTTGGCACTTAACTGGAAATTGTAAATTTTTTAAAATGAGAATTCAGTGTTGAATCATAGTTGCATAATAAATTGTTTAATAATGTATTATCTGGCAGTCTGTGGCGAGATGTTTGCTTCCATGTTACTGTGTTTTTACAAACATAAGCATCTCGTGTCGTCTCTTTGTCTTCTCTCTGACAGACTCCAGTAATGTTCCTGCCATCGTGGTGTCCTCTGCACCTCTTACACCTCCTTCCCTCAGCCTGCCGGTTGTATCATCGGCCTCTCCAGCTGTGCCAAACGGAGAGCCGGCTGCCTCAGCTGCAGCTGCAGCCGGTAATCCTGCTCCTTCTGCTGCACCCGCCGCCGCCGCCGCCGCTGCCTCCACCCCAGCTGCACCGGCCAGCAAACCATCAGCCGGCACCAACGACCCAGAGGAGGCTGCTCGCGCTCTGGCAGAGAAACGCAGACAAGCCCGAGAGCAGCGGGAGAGAGAGGAGCAGGAGCGTCTGGAGCAGGAGCACAAGAACAGGTCAGACTTCAGGTCGATATGAATATCAGTCTGTTGTTGGTGCTTTGTCAACACAACACTTTGTTATTCGTCATATGATGTCATCTAACGTACAAACTGTGAGTGATAATTGGTTTATTTGTAAGTTTGCAGGATTGTCATGTATGGAACTAAATGTGATCTTCACTGCCAAGAGACAGAACATTAAAAATAACACCTTAACAATATGATGTAATCCAAAACAGTCCTGCAATAAAAAACACCTTTTAAACTTGCGTTGTATTGCATCACATTGTATGATTATTTTGTCCCTCCCTAGTAGTTACCTTGCCACAATCATTTTTTTCTGACAAAAAATAGACATTTTGGTAACACTTTATTTTACAAGTCCTTAATTTCCTAATAATTTCTATGTAGTTTGGCCGTGATTACAGGAAAAAAAGGAACTTCCATGAAAGAACTGCTTCATTTAAACCCAAATAAATGAATAAACAAATAAAATAAATTATCATAATTCATTATTTATTGGAAACTTTGTTAATGTCATTAATTATTTACATTGCCTGTAGACAAATTTCACTTTTTTTCGTGTTCAGCTGACCTGCTGTGCACTAAAAAACTCTTAAATTACACTAGAAATTAATTATTGTTGAGTTAGTTATTTGCAACTGTTCCTTTTGAACACTGTCTTTATTTTAGCACCTCTAAATATACTTATATAATGTCTGTAATTATGACCAAATCACATAGCTCTTTCGAGGAAATGCAAAATTATTAGAAAATGATTCGGAATTTCTAATCCCATAAAATAAAGCGCTATTGACATTTTTCATAGAAACATGTCACTGCACATGTTTTTACTGTTTTTTTTACAGTGGAGGTTTAGATATCTGAATTTGTTTTTGTTTAAATGTTCTGTTTCATTTGAAAGAAGGATATTTTTGGTATTTTCATTAATTTAATGACCTGCTACTAAGTTTTAGACATTTTGGACTGGGGGGGCGGTTTTAGCCCCAGGTAGTGAAGAAATGACACCTCTGAACTGAAGGTTGTTCTCAGGTTTATAACCCCACAAATAAAAAATATGTAATATGAGCATGTGCAATACTGTACGTAACACAGATCCGTCTTTTCAGGATCCTTCGGGAGGAGGCGATGGCCCGGGACGCAGAGGAGAGGAAGCGCAGAGAGGAGGAGGCTCGATTCATGGCTGAGCAGCAGCGTCTGAGGGACGAAGCCCAGCGAGCTGAAGAGGAGAAGGAGGCGCAGGAGAGAGCCAAAGCCGAGCAGGAGGAGAACGAGAGGCTGCAGAAACAGGTCAGTGACCAGGAACCAAAGAGTTAAAACAAGAGTAACAAACAATTCCAACCAGGAACACTTTTAGTTGTAGTTTTGACTCATGATACATTTAATTGGATTAAACCAGTGTACTCACATGTCCAGGAGGCAGAGAACCTGGTGAATGAGGGTTTATTTGAAGGTTTAGATCTCAACATGAGAGGTGATTCTTATCCAAAAGTTACATTAAGTAGCCAGATCCATCACTGACTTGATGTATATACAATATATGGTCAAAAACTTGTTTCAGTCCAACATTTGCAAACTTCTCTACATCTTCCAAGTAACACATTCCTAAACGCTTATACCCACAAGCACTAAAAACTGCCTTATGTCTCTTGTAAATAATAATAATAATAATAATGTATGTAACTGTATTACAGCAATTAAAGAGAGAATAATAGCAAATATATCAGCGTAGTTCACCTATAATCCACTATTTAAAATTTACATTAACTGCTATATGGACTTGAATAATATCAGAACATAAATAACATTTGATAACAACGTAAACAATTTACCAAATACAGAGAATACAACAATCTCAGCACGAGGTCCATTTCTGTTCTATCGTATCACATGATCTTCCTCAAGCCTGTGGAGTTTGCTCCATTGTCATGAAATTGTTTTTAAGCCAACATGGACGAGAAGTCCTTCAAGTTAAACTTCTACAACTTCATGACAACTGAGCAAACTCCCACCTGCCGAGGAAGATCTTGTGGTACGATCAAAAGCTCCAGAACAGCTGCAAAAGGGACCTTGTGATGAGATTGACAGTATTTTGGTGGATGTTTTCCTGTAACTCTTTTTAGAAGTAATCAGGATTCTCACAGGCCTTGAAAGCTTTTGAAATATGATAACAAGCATTTAAATATCTTTGTAAATGAATGGAGCATCCTTTTTTTATTTTTTATTTTTTTACATTTTTAATGTATGATATGGATGATTACTTTGGCAAAGCAGTTGTTTTTAAAGGAATAACTTGACATTTTGGTAAATACACAATTAGAGGAGAAGATCGAGGAGGAAATAGGAGCTGGTGGAGACCAAAAACGGAGCTAAAATAGAGTGAATATTAAACATTCATCACGTGGACAGAAACACGACTCCAAATAAATGATAATGTTGCTCCTGAATGTGTAAATAAGAAACTGTTTGCTAACAAGTTCAACACATCAGCTTAAAAGCTGATATTATGTCAGTGTTGGGTTTAAATAAATGCTTGTACTGTGATTTGCAGATATCTAGTGGGAATCAAACCCTCAATGCTGCTCTAAACTCACTCTGCTACCAGGCCCAACACTTCATCATGATTCTTAAATACAGTGTGCACTGGAAACCCTTTAATTTTCCATTAACCAACATGAATCCCTGTGATCCCCACATGCAGTAAGCCCATTTACCATCTGGGCAGATTAATGCATACGAGGATGCCTGAGCTGTCGTCGCGGGGGCGGGTGCGGGGGTACTGTACTGTACGTGAGCCCAAACATCAGGCCCGGGTCTGACTCACTCACCCCCTGACTGTCTGGCATCTGGGCTCAGATTAAAGGAAGAGAAAATGTGCTGCTGTCACGGACGATGCCTGAGCCCTGCTAGTCAGAGGCCCCTTGTCTGCCCGGGCAGATGCCAGCTGGTGACCTCCATAATGGGGATGAGCAGAGGCTGAGGGAGCCATTGTGACAGTGACAGGCCCGTGTTGCCCCTGTCTCATACACTTGGCTCTGCAGCGGGCTGATAGTCGGATAAGCAGCGTCATTGCACGCCATGCCTGAAGCTATCGGCCATGCTCAAGTCCCCTTTTCCCCTGAATCGGACCATTGTTCCCCCTGACATCGCTCCAGACTAGAGGGGCCTCATGTTTAAGTGTTGCGCTCTCTGTAATGGAGACAGTCTAAAAAATGTGTGTGACTGTTTAAGATTTGTGTCCATAAAATCAAAACTAATAGCTGCAGTGAAAGGTCAGTGCTCTGTGGTTCAACGCGTGAAATGGCAGATTTTAAAAACAGCTGGTTACAGATATGATTTATGCTCAAATGATGATTTTTGTTTTCATTGTTGACTTCAACACATCTGTTTGGTTGGTGCTGAGTCTAAATACCCAGTGAAGCATGTAATGGAGTTACTCAGATAATATCAACTCTGCCCTGAAGGCTGCAGAACAGACTGAGCATGTGCTGCCCCCTGGTGGTTGTACATTCACACACAATGTGAACACCAGTGGTGGAAGAAGTACTCAGATCCTTAAGTAAAAGTACTAATATCATACAGTGAAAATAGGAAAGTATGTAAGTATAATCAGCAAAGTTTAGTTAAAGTATCAAAGTAAAAGTACTCATTCTGCAATAAAATGTTCCCTGTCAGTGTTTTACTATTATAGATGATGTTTCTGTTTTAATATTACTGCTGCATTAATGTGTATGTTGCATTTTACTGCTGTAAATGTTTAAGGTTGAGCTCATTTTAACTACTTTATATACTGTTGGGTAATTTAATCTACAGCAATGCATCATGGTCTATAAGATCATCATATGTTTGTAGCGTTGCTGCCCTGAAAGAACCACATATCTCTAAAAAGTCAACTTTTCATAAGTAAACAGGCTGTTTTCAGCTTTGTGACCATGCATTTTACAGTTAATACAAGTTCTTAAAATGGTTTATTTAACTTAAGAATTAGAAGAAATTAAATACACTTTTAGTTACTAAAAATCAGTTTATTCCTGTTTGAATGTCTTTTCATTAGAATCATGAAGCTACACATCGTCGCCTGTAACTCAAAATATAAATGTGATGATTATTTTTTTAGTCCCGGGGTTTTGTCTGCAACAATCTCCACCACTCAGAAGTTCAGGGCAGCGTTTATGTGGCCTGAGAGACAAAACTTGGGGCCCAAAAAGTCCAACACACACTGTGCTGCTCATGAAACTTAATATTTGTGTGAGCAAATTTTAAAAATTAATTAAGTATCAACAATTTTATGAACTCAGAGCATCTCTCATCTGGAAGACACTTTTTAGTCGTGAGTTAATCAAACTGAACCTGTTGGGGGACAAAAGCTTGATTTTTGGGTATATTTGCCTTCTGGTTTGTACTGAGCATGTTATTAACATATTCAGCTATGAGTGGATTATTATGTAGCTGTCAGTTGCTTTGTGTTTCTTCTCTGTGGGTATCAACACAAGGGCATCTGAGGTGTCGACTTGTGTGTTACAGAACATTAACTAAGGTTTCAGTAGAAAATGACACCCTGCTTCTTCTTGGCTGTTTGTAGCTGCATTTGTTTTAGTCTGAAAGTGTTATTTTCGTCAGTTTCATATTCATGTTTTCTTTTTTCAGAGGGAGGAGGCTGAAGCCAAAGCCCGCGAGGAGGCCGAGCGTCAGCGCCTGGAGAGGGAGAAACACTTCCAGAAAGAGGAGCAGGAGCGGCTGGAGAGGAAGAAGGTGAGGAGAAAAAAAAACCTCTTCAGAGTTCAGAAAGTCACACTCGAGTTCATCCCAGTACTTCCTCCCTTTTAAAAAACATCAGCAGCTAACTTAACTGATCTTTCTGTCTGGTTTGCGCAGCGCCTTGAGGAGATCATGAAGAGGACTCGGAAAAGCGATGCAGGAGATAAGGTTTGTGTGACTTCTTTTAAACAGGCTCGAGGAAACTAAACTTCCTCTTGTCTTTTCTGAAATAACCAACATGTTTTTGTTCTTTGGAATCGCAGAAGGAAGTCAAAGCTGCTCCACAGGTCAACGGCAAGGACACAGAGCTCAGTAAAGGTAGCTGTCACATCTTTAAAACATTCAAGCTGCTGTGCCGTATAAACAGTCTGAAGAAAATCTATTAATCTCATTTATTTATTATCTTTCTGCAGCGGCTGGAAGTCCCAACGCGTCAGTCCTCAGCCCGTCACAAAGTGTGTCCGCTCCTGTTGTAAACGGCGTCCAACCCGCCACTCACCAGAACGGCGTCTCAGCCAACGGAGAGGCAGCAGACTTTGAGGAGATCATCCAGCTGAACAACAGCGGCAACCCGGCGCAGAGCGGGCTGGTCAGCGAGCCGATCCTGGCGTTCGAGGGTGGAGAGCCCTTCCTGATGAAAACAGGCCCCATGAAGCCTCAGCATGTCGCAGGTAAACAGTGAACAGTGTGTTACTTTATGCTCAGGAAGGGGGTCCAGATTTCAAGCTTGGGACTAAATGAGGATAAATGTTCAAAACTTCTCTGGAATCAATGAAATTCTGAGGTCAATAAAAGCCCTCTGTCTCATGCTAAGACCCCCACATCCAATCTGAAGGTCCAGTCTTACTCCAGTGCTCCCAGCTTGTTTTGCTTGGGGTTCCTTTATTAAAATAAAGTAATAAAAAGTTGACGTCTTTTTACTAATTTTTTCTTTCCACATCGTTTCATTTGAAGGAATTTTACAGGCCTAAAGAGGTAAACTTATTCAGTATTTCACAAGAAAAATGGCAGAAATTAGGAAAAAGTCTGAAAAACAAACAAAATTTTGTGTAAAAATAACTCTCTATCTTATGCTATCAATTTAAATTATGATTGTGACCCCTCATGATTATCTTGGGACCGCTTTGAGGGACCCCAAAGCTGCGAATCACTGTCTTCAGTCAAATGAGTCAAACGCGTCTCTCTTTCATGGAAGGTGCAGCGGTAGTTGTGCCAGTTTGAGATAAGTTGGACTGGTAGTGTAGCATTTACAGTCTGTTAAAACTTTACTTTAATGTAGGATCCCTAAAATCCAAAACGTTTTGTTTAAATGTGACCACTAGTGTCTCAGATGTCAGTTTGACAAGTGGAAACTTTATTCTTTTAATTTTAGGGCCATAAGTCATTTGGATGTAGAAGTGAGAGGCTATTAGAAATCATGTAAACCACTGTCCCAAGATAGCAAGACATTGTTTCTGTAATTCATAGTTTTATCATTTGTTTTAACAAACAAAAGGCTTTTTTTCCACTGTAGGAACAGAACCCGAAATCCTCCAAAATCCCACGTGCACAATCTGCACAAACACACAACGACTTGTACAAATAGAAAATAATATAAAAGAGAAAGCATTTAACATGTGTCTCAGGGGAAAGATGTTAAAGAATACAAATAGTGCACTCACTGATGTAAACACATATACTGTTTATAGAAGAGAGTATATATAGATGTGCACATATCTACATGCTGTCATACCGTTGCCATAAAAAAAGACGTAATGAATGACAAATAACAGCCAAATTATAAACAAAGTACCTACCCATGCTGACAATAAGAAACAATTAGCTATTAGCAATCTTACATACATTAGTCAGTAGGTTCTGTGTCAATTAGACTCTATTGGGGCTCCAACTATCTAATTTTAATTTCAATATGGATCAATCTGTATATGATTTTTTTCAGTGGATTGATTATTCATGTTGTCAATTAAATGTGAGAAAAACTGTGAAAAATGCTCATCAAAGTTACATCTTCATGTTCTTTTGTGCCAAAAAACTAAAAAATATTCAGTTTACGATCAAATATGACAAAGAAGCAAATCCTCTAGTTTGAGAAGCTCGAAACAGATTTTTGGGGGGGCATTTTGCTTGTAAAATTATTAATTGAATCAAAATAGTCGCCATTTAATTGTCTGTCAATCAACCAATCAATTAATCGACTTATTGTTTCAGCTCTGATGTAATTCCTCATATGTAGAAGACTGAATACAGATTTCCTTTAACACAAATGCACATACAGTGCATCTACATGCAGTTACATACAGAGACAAAATAAATAAATACCAGTCAAATTACAACCTGCCTGTTCTGCTAACATCTTTCATTCATCTGGTACAGTTATCGCTAGAATAAATAAACTTAAAGTGGGTTTTTAATGCATCTCACATCTGTTTTTCCTTCCCTGCAGAGGTCCTGTGAGTCCCCACACATCCATGGAGACGCGCCTTATGTCTCTGCTTGAGCTATGAGATTCATGCCACACCACAGCGGCTTATAAGAAATCGTGTGCCAAACAAACAAACAATGAACTGCGCTGAATTCACATCTACAGTATCTGCAGCAGAGGACGAAGAAGAGGAGCAAAAAACTCTGCCTGAAAAAAACAAAACTCTTGTCTGAAATATAAAAAAAATGCAACAACAAGTATTCTCTGTCTTCACCGCGTGTTCTGGTGCAGCATTTGTCAAGTTTATTGAAATGTCACATACAGATTTTATGGTGCACCTTAAAGATGACTGACTGTGTAACAAATTTTAGAAAATACAGTATAAGACCCTGGAAATACATAATATTTGACAATGGTTGTTATTATTACCGTCATTACGATATTGTTATTGTTATCTTAAGTTGAACAGTGTGTGTGTGTGTGTTTGTTGTTTTTGTCTTGAATTATTGAGTTATTTAACATGGGGAGCGATGTAAGGACCGGCCACAGACAGTGTATGTAAATGTATAATGAGCCTGGCTGCCTCGGCCTCCTGTTACAGGAGATCTGTGAAATAAAGCTTTATGAAAGGGACTCCGTGTCTGTCTGTCTGAGACAAAACATTAGAAAACAATCAGAAAACATTTGAAATTATTAGAAAACAATTAGAAAACGTTAGAAAAAAGTGAAAACACTGAAAACAT
>NTHP01000098.1:360484-376672 GCA_003416845.1 Oplegnathus fasciatus | reverse complement strand
CAAGGAACTAAGACAGTGGTGGAAAGTAAGTAAGTATATTTACTAAAGTCTGGTGCAATTTTGAGGTACTTGTACTTTACTCGAGTATTTACTTTTCATGCAACTTTATACTTCTACTCCACAACATCTCAGAGGGAACTACTATACTTGTTACGTCATTACATTTATCTTTTTTCATTGTCTCACAGGCAAATGTCCTTCAGAAATCTGTTTTTTTTTCTTTTTTTTGTATTGGTGCAAAAACAAAACAGTAGTGACTTTACAGATTCAACAATGATAGAAACCGGGATAGAATACACAAGGACAGACAAAGAACAAAAACAGGGTGAGGTGCAGAACTACATTACATTACATTACAATATTTTACATAAAACATGTGATAAGCTTATAAAACACATTGTTGATGGTTAAACCAAAGGTTTCCAACCTTTCTGCTCATGATCCTTGTCACATTTCAGATGTTTATGAGTTGTTAGCAGTTCCAACAAACAGACAAAACTCCTCAGATGGTTTCATTTAAATCACATTTAGAGGCCCAAAGAGGTAAAATTATTCAATATTTCACAAAAAGCAAAGATTAGTGAAAAGTCATAAAAATGACTACTGAGTTTTGTAGCAGAACTTCTTCTTTCCTCTCCTGTTAATCATCTCACCACCCCTCAGATTTATCTGGTGACCCTTTGGAGGGGCCCGACTCCTATGTTGGGAACCGCTGGACTTAAAACTAGCTCCACCTCGAGCAGCTACAGCAGTAAAATGCTGTTCATTGATAATCCTTATTAACAATCTATCATGTAATATATTGTGATATGCCAGTCAAGGGCCAAAACAAATACTTTTTTAGGTACATTTTGCTGATAATACTTACATACTTTTACTCAAGTAAGGTTTTGAATGCAGGACTTTTACTTGCAGTGGAGTATTTTCACAGTGTGGTATTAGTACTTTTATTTAAGTAAAGGATCTGAATACTTCTTCCACTGTATCTCAGTAGTAGATGCAGGTCCAGAGCTCTCAGTTCTTTAGCTGCCTCACAGAGTAACATGTTCAGAGAGACCAGAAGGTGGCAGCACAGACTCTAAAGCACAATTAGCCGGTGATGATCCTGATTTCAATGAAATGTTTATATATTTACCAAAATGTATGCTGGGATATGCTGGAGACCCGAAACATCATCAGATATTTAAAGTTGTTCTCCTGTGATTTAAAGTTAGAGGAATTATGAGAGACAGACTTAAAAAGAATAATAAAACTTTAAGCAGCCAAAATATCCTGACTTTTATCACTTGTATGAGTCAACCCACCCCCAAAAAACTGGATCCTTCATTTCCCATAATGCAATTACACAGCGTTTCTTCATTAGAGATGCTTCTTAAATGCTGTCTTTCAAACTCGAAGCCAAAGAATTAATTATTGTTAATAACTGATAAACCTACTAACGCCCAGACTTACGCTGATCAGCACTACCAATGACGCGTAAATTTAACATTTAATTTGTAAAATCGGTGCAGTTTTCTTAAGATTTAGATGATTAAAGTTACTAAAAATTGCTTGTTGTAATGTGAATGTAATCCAAATATAAAGATAATATAAATATAATGGGATAGGATGGTAATCTAATATGAAGAACAATTATAAGACAACAGAAAGCTCCTCAACAAAAGACAAATATGAGAGTGGCTGTACCAAGAAATGCAAATTGGTTTGTCAAATGAAGATCACTGATCACTGAGAAACCAAGAAATGAAGTCATGACTGCCTACAAGTTAAATATTAATCAGTTCTGGAGGTTTGCTGTGTCCTAACAAATGATTTTCAAACAGATTAATCACATTTCATGTGGTCACAACTGGGTGCGGTTAGAGATATGTGTGAACCACATTTCACTGTATTTACATACAGTAACAAACAGTATTTGAGGTACTGCCTGGCACGGATTATTTTAGATGTTTAATGAGCCACAAAAGGAAGAAGTACTCTGATCTTGTACTTAAGTAAAAGTAGCAATACACGTAGTGAACTATAAGGTAGCATAAAATGGTACAAGTACCTCAAGTACAGTACTCAGTTACATTCCACCTCTGTGAGCCAAAAGTGACTGAAAACTACAACATTTTCTTGTGTTTTTAATATTATTTTGTAATTTTTGTCTTCATTTGACAGTCGACAGTTGAGTCTTTGGGACTTTATGGATTTTATGTTTGAAAGAATAAAGATTTGAACAGGGTCTCTCTGTTTTCAGTACCAGCCTGTGTTTGTTTGGCTTTTGGTTACACAGAGAAGAGAACTGATCCCAGACAGCTCACGGCTGTAGTCCAGCCAAAGGATCAAAGGTGCGTGCATGAGATTTGCTGTCCACATGCTATAAAGCACTCTAGCAATCAAATATTAGAAGCCTTGTGGTTGCTCTTGTTTTCCCTTCAGCTCCAGGTAACGTTGTCCTCAAACAGGACTCTCATTGCTGCAGCGGCCAGTCAGTTTCGGTCACAGTGCATCTGTCACAGGGTCGCTAGCATATCAAATGTCTAACAAAATTCACTGGACCTTGTTTCACTGTGAGCCAGCTGCCATTTGGCACAGAGACGTGATTCTGGTCAGAAACCTGGGGGGAGGACATGTCTGTATCTGTTTGCTTTGGTTTGGATGGTGACTTTGTAATTAGAACGCTTACTCACTATACAATGCAACAGTCCACACTATGAATAACCAGCCCTGTTTACTTCTCTGTCTGAGTAGAGCTGCACTGCAATTCATGGTTCTATTTTGTTCTATTGTTTGTCTGATGTTTGTCTGATGTTTACCTGGTAACGTTACTCCAGTTTCACCTGCCTGAGACAGGTGCTACACTGCAGTATGATTTCTGAAATGATTATTTCTTTACCTACTGATGTCAGTGTATCTTCTGACTTTTCATCTAATGGCACAATGAGCATGACATTGATGACAATTGGATGGATTGCTCTGGAATTTGGAGCAGAGATTCATGGTTCCCAGAGGATGAATCCTACTTTCTTTTGTCAGCCCCTGATTTTTCCTATAGCGCCACCAGCAGGTCAAACTTTTCACTTATCCAGCAACATTTCACAACATTTCACAACACACAATCTACCAGATTTATTGGTTCACAATTTTGTACAGACATTCATGTTCCCCAGAGGATGAATCTTACTAACTTTGGTGATCCCCTGACTTTTCCTCCAGCACCACAATGAGGTTGACAGTTGTGGTTTTGAGTGAAATGTATCAACAACTATTGGATGGATTGTCATGAAATTTGGTTCAAACATTCATGTTCCCCAGAGGAATAATCCTAAAGTCTTTGGTAATCTTCTGACTTTTCATTTAGTGCCACAATGAGCTTGACGTTTTTGTTTTTTAGTGACATGTCTCAACAACTATTGGATGGATTGCTATAAAACGTGGTGCAGAGATTCATGGTTCCCAGGGGATGAATCCTGCTTACTTTTGTCAGCCCCTGATTTTTCCTCTAGTGCCACCAGCAGGTCAAACTTTTCACTTATCCAGTGAAATGTCATCTATCAAACGGATTGGTTCAAAATTCTGTACAGACATTCATGTTCCCCAGAAGATGAATCCTAATGACTTTGGTGATCCCCTGACTTTTCCTTCAGCACCACAATGAGGCTGAAATTTGTGGGGGTTTTTGGTGACATGTCTCAACTACCAGATGGATCGCCATGAAATTTGGAACAGATATTCATGTCCACCTCAGGATGAATTGTAACCACTTTGGTGGACCCTCAACTTATCCTCTAGCACCATTATCAGGTTAAAACTTTAACTTGTCTCGTACTTTGGTTTATGTAGGTATTAATACTAATAGTACTAATACCTGCAAAACTAATAACATTTCTCAGCTGTACATCGTGTTAAGTGCTAATTAGCAAATGTTAGCAAGCTCACATGCTAAACTAAGATGATGAACATGGCAAACATTACACCTGCTAAACATCAGTATGTTAGTGCAGCCTCTTGGTCTTTGTAAAACTCGGTATTATGAAATCTTAGTCGACTTTTTGTCTTGTAATTTCTAATACTTGAAGTTAGTCTTGTTACAGAGGAGGTTGATCTTAGACCATCAATACGCACATGTGCTCCATCAGAACGAACCAAAATGAGCAAAATGCAAATGTTTTTCCTTTTCATATTCCTGAACAGTTTGATTTTTGCATAAAGACTTTTTGGCTATGATATGAAAAGTATCATGGTTTCCATGTTTGAATATGTGCTACAATGTGATGTCTCATATACCCCAGCCTTTAGTTTCTGTCAGCTTGCTATCTCTGGTCCCACATTGACCTTTTGGTTAATTACCCAATCAATGTGGAACCAGAGATAGCAACCTGAAACAATCAAAGAGCTTCAGTGTCTCTCTGAGTGGAGGCTGAGCATGAAACGTGGCTACCAGCTGCTTAAATTTACACTGGACTTGAGCCAAAAGCAACAGGATACAAATGTCAAAACATGTCATGAAGCTGATTCAGCCTGCCCATCCTTCACATGACAAATTAAATGAGATCACAAATACAACGTCTCCATTTACATTTTCCTTTTAGAATCACCAGCCGACCCTTCAGGCATATTAATCCTCACATAAGTGCTTCCTTCAAACAACATCATTGAAAAAGCTTGCAGAGAGTAAACTATTTATAATTCAGATGTTATTTCACCAAGTGGTTGTCAGACAGTCAGTTGCAAGAGACTGTGCACCTTCTTAACACCCTTCACTGAGGTTTCCTCTTCACACGTTTCTATAAAAGAGGAAGCAAAGAGGTCTCACTCTTCTCTGTTCACGCCACTTTCACTCTCCCCCGCAAGGTGAGCCTTTTCTTTTCTCTCCCTCACATGTTTACATGCTTTACATGTTTTGTGCTGTTATTTTTTTATGCCTTAAAAATATTTCACAGCACTGCTGAGCTCTCAGTTTCTCTGAGAAAGTTGACATTGTAATCTGAGTTGTAGGTTTCAATGTCTTACTTATTTTTTTCCTTTTTATTCTTTATTGAATTAAGTAATTAAGTAATTAATTAAGTACAATCCTGAGAACAAAATGCCAGGGTATACACTATAGAAGGAATATTAATTTTAATATTAATTAATTAATAAAATATTAATAAAACTTAAAACAACTCAAGATAATTAGATAAAGACATTAAATGCAATACGCTCATTTACAGTCTTTACAGATGTCTTATTAGTGCAAGATTTAATTGTCTCTAAGTGAGTTCAATATCTACAATTCTGCTTCAAAGACAGGGAAAAGTTATTTGTTGTTGTTTATAGAAAGACTTGAAAGACATAAAAGATAACCGGGAGAAACTCTAAAACACAGCAGAACTGAACAATAAGATTCTGATGAGAGAACATTTAAAATAATATATAAAAATACCTTATCACTAAATAAAAGATGGCATTTTGGAACTTTTTGTGTGTTTTTAAGTTGTACTTTTGCATTCATTTTATTTTTGCTTGTTGCTTGTTTGCGCTATTTTGAATGATGACACAAATGCTCCACAGGTTTCATGTTGCACTGAGGAAATGCGCCACAATCCCTTTAGTCTTACTGACTTTATTTCGCTTTAAACTCATGACCTCACTAGTCAAAGTTGTCGTCTGCCCCTTGGAATTCAAACCTCCAGTGAGGCCGTAAACAGCTCGTAACAGTGAGTGACAGACAAGGAGCCATGTGGGGTCTCACATTGTGGCCAAAAGAGAGATTTGTCGGGGTTAATTTTAACTTTGGCACGTCCGAGTGTCCAACACCTGTGCTGCAAAGGAAAATGACAGTGAATAGGAACTGTTTGCATACCTTTGTCAAAGGTCAACGAGGGGTGACTTGATCACTGCGTGCCATGCAGAGCTGTGAAAATTCAAACCAGCTCTTTGTGCAGGATGTAGACTGGATGTCATGTTATCATCGTGCAGAATGAAGGACAGAAAGTCGAGTTTAATCTCAGGAAAATAGCTGAACTGTGACGAGAGCCTTCAGGGCTGTGACACGCTGGATTTTCAGTTTTTGGATGGATGGTTTGTGAAGCTGAGCCTTCCTTGGCAACACACGCATCATCAAAAATGTACAAAATGTCTTCCTTTCTTTTAGGATGAAATATATCGTATAAATAGTTCAGGTTCAAGTCACTTAATTTGCCATTTTCAGAGGTACAGTTAGGTTCACCATTCTCCCAGGCAATTAAAGAAAGAACAGAAAGACAATAATATTATAAAAGAAGAAGGGGGAACACAAAGAACATGCAAGTCACCCATCAAATGAAAAATAAGAAATAAGAAATGCAATTATATACAATATATTCAAATATTTATCCTGTCTTGTGCTGTAATTTAGCTGTCTAAACGGTTTGTGTGTATATTTTGGATTTGCACTCTTTCCTACTTTGTACTGAAAGTGCTGCACAATAATTTCCCTCGTGATAAATAAAGTTCTATATCATCTCATCGTATCGCGTATGCAAACATTATGTCATGGTGTTGACCCTGAATACTGCAGTCACAAATACACAGTACTAGTACTCATTCATGACTGTGGTACAGATTATTACACAGTATTGCCTTAAGACAGTGGATGTGACATTAACATAATACACTTGTACTACATGTATTAACATGTATTATTTGTCTGTGTTTGTGCACTGACATACTGTTTGGCACACCTGACTGAATGTCTATGCACGAGGGGGATTAAAAGTGGGAGTAATAAGGACACAATGTGGGATTTAAAAGTTCCCCGAGGTCAACAGGTGGTGCACAGCCCAACAAGAAGATACTTAACAGCCACTGATTCAGTTTGTACTCTTATTTGAAATGACTTATTTCATATATTTTGCCTTACAAAAAAATTATACACATTCCTCGCTTTGAATAGCCGCTGACGCACCATTCATCTCATCTCATAGAGAGAAATGACTAATCTCCTTCAGAGGGGAATACAGAAAAAACCACCGCAGATTCTTGCAACCATAATATGAAAGAAGTCTTTGTGACAGATCTGTTATTCATTTCCTACAAACTCTCACATCTCCAATTGAAATGACGTTTGTGAGATGAGACAGAATGTAACTGTAGTAACTAACTAAGTGTGTTTGTGTTTGGCCAAAGCCAAGTGGGCCCTGAGTGGTGTTCAGAGTGGAATCTGTGTCTGTGATGGGAGGCGATAGGAGGCTTTTAGTCTGATAAAAATAGCAAACAGCGCTTCAAGCTGCATAAGCCCCAATGACACCAACTTCATGCTGAAAGACAGCTGTGTGTTATGGGGGGAAGGCGAAGATCGTCAGCCACAGAATGAACAAAAAAAGATTTCTAAAGCTGTGAAATGTTAATAAATTGTAAATAGATGCTGGTCTCTTGTTTCACTGATGTAATTAACCCAAAAAGTATGGTCGGTGTGTGAAGATCCTCCATGCAATCAGTGATGATGAGCTACAATTATCTTCATTTAATTTGATTTATTCATTTACATTTCTGTAAATGTGTCACTGTTTGCCAGCCAACTAATTTTCAACCTGTAAGCTATTCTAAAAAATATACTGAAACAGCTTCTTCCATCAGAAAACCAAGAAAGAGACACTGAAAACATATTCCATGTTTACAAGTTATCATGATAAAGACATAAAGAATGCCTTCTCACCACATATAAGTATAAATGTAGGTTTTTGCATAGCGCTATTAAAGCATATAATGCAGTATTCTTTTTTAGATTGGTGGAGAAAACTTAGATGCAAGTCTTGGAAAACTAATTTTGTCACATGAGAAACAACAACAACAAACAACAGATGTTCAGTGCAGCGATAAATTCTTAATTCTTTGATTATCTGGAACCAAATCTGAGATGTTTGCTGGTTCACTGGCAGGAAGTTTGATTGGGAATATGACACACAATACCAACTGACATGATAGGAGCCTTAAGGTGAGTCATGCTTTATTAATAAAGAGACTCTTTTTACGTCCCTTTCAGTTACAAAATAACTAAAACTCTGTGCTGCTCCACAGATTTTACACAAAATAGGCAAACCTGATACAAGTTATATCCCCTTAAAGCTGTCAAATGTTTAATTTGCTAACTATGAACTGTGAAACTGTATTAGTTAGAAATCAATCAATCAAATTAGAATAAAAATAAATATTGGACCGCAAATACTCAATATTAAAGTATTCAGATTGTTTTTGCCTGTCTGGTAGACGGCCCTATGCAGTGGTGGAAAATAACAACTACATTACATCAAGTACTGTACTTGGATATAAATCTGAGGTACTTGTACTTTACTTGAGTATTTCTATTTTATGGTACTTTAAACTTATACTATTTGTGTACTTTTTACTCCACTACATTTATCTGACAGCTATAGTTACTGGTCACTTTTCAAATGAAGAAAATTAAGGAAAAAAAGCTAATAAAATACAACACGTGGTTAAAGTTTAAATCAGTGGTTCCCAAACTTTTTGGGTTGTGGCCCCTTCGAAACAAATCAGCGTCTGTTTGGGGCTCCTTGTCATGTTTCGGATGTCTATGAGTTTTATTTTAAATAACTGGTCAAAAAGCAATGACTAGAGAAAAAGTCAGAAAACAGAAAACTCAGATTTATCTTGTGACCCTTTGGAGGGCCCCGACCCCTAGATTGGAGACCACTGGACTAAACTGTGTATAAAGTAGCTTAAACTAGCTCCAACTTGAACAGCTACAACAGTAAAATGCTGTTTATCCATTGATCCATCTGTATTAACAATCTAATAAAGCCACATTAAATAATAGGCCCTTATCACTCACATGGAACATTTTACTGCAGAACAAGTACTTCTACCATTGTATGTATTTATACATGAATGTACTGGTACTTTTAAAAGATCTGCACTGACCCCATCTGTCACAATAAAGTAATTTGTGTTTAATTAAATGCACAGAGAGAAGGGAGAACAGGGAGTTCACAGGGGCCCTGCAGCTTTTTTTAGTCCCGGGGGCCCCGGTAGATTAATCCAGCTGTGTACCTGTGCCACAGGTGCTACAGAAGAAGAAACACAGCACTAGATAATGAGCTCTACTACATTTCTACTACAGAGGAAATATGAGCCTCTCTCCTCCCTGACACTTCGTCACGCAAAGTCTCGCGTGATTTGAGCGTAGCGATAGTTAGCATCGTGAGCTAACCGTTTCTGTCTATCGCTAGCGACCGTTAAATCTTGATGCCACCAAAAAAACACATTTAGCTCAGTTGATGAACACATAGAAGCATCCCCAGACACCTCTAATGGCGGGTGATACAATAATCCGAACACCTGGCCTCTTTTAAAAGGCACAGCGCGTCCGTAACGGTTGCTAACCGTGCTAGGTGACTGTGCTAGCTAACTAGCTAGGTTGCTAACATCCGTTCGGTCCGGACAGTAGAACCAGGAAGGAGGGACCAGACGAGCAGGCAGCTTGGCCTCAAAGGTTGCTCCACTTCTGCGGACATTTATTCAGAAAAGCGAACCTCGTCCAGGCTCGTGAAAACGGGGGAAAGGTAAATGCAACTTAGTTTGATTTTGTAGCTGTAGTTGAAGTTAGCTACTGCTTTGCTAACGGTTAAAGACTGAGTAAGCATGTCGTTCAGGAGCATTATCGATAGCTTTAATCAGTCTTATTGGACTTTGTATTGACTACAGTGTTGTGTGTCCCCGCTGCTTCGCGTTAAGCAACACAAACTAAATATTTTTGACATTATTTTGTCTTTTTTGTTGTAACTCGGTGGCACCTGCTCTCTGCAGTGCACAGTTAACCTCATGTTGTCCCTACACACAGCCTTAAATGGTGATTATCAACGAAATTAACTAAATAAACAACCTAAAATGATCTGATTGAACATTAAATCCAGCGTGACATGTATGACAATGTATTTGTCCAGCTGGAGGCGAAGTATATGTGGGATTTAACAGTACAATACAATTGCAATAGTTATATTAAACAGTTATTTTATATTATATTTTGCAGCTGAATTTTATAGTATAAACGACAGAGATCAATATTGAACAGTGGTGGAAAGTAGATGTACTCAAGTACTGTACTTAAGTACAATTTTGAGGTACTTTGAGTATTTCCCTTTTCTGCTACTTCATACTTCTACACAACTACATTTCAGAGGCAAATATTGTACTTTTTACTCCACTACATTTATTTGATAACTTCCATTACTTTGGAGATTCAGATTAATAATACAAAATATAATCAACAAATAAATTACGATGTAATATTATAGATTAAGATAAAACTTTATTGATTCCTGGGGGAAAATTCACAAGCCAGCCAGCAGATAAAGTATATAAAGCAGTTGAAATGAGCTCCATCTTTACCAGCTGCAGAATTAAAGTGATGAACAGGTTGGTGCGACAATAATTATTATTCAGTTATATAATATTTATTATTCTGAAATGAGCCATTCTGCATTATGAGTACTTTTGGTACTTTGAGTATATTTTGATGCTAATACTTTTGTACTTTTACTGACATAAAATTTTGAATGCAGAACTTTTACCTGTAACAGAGTATTTCTACACTATGGTATTACTACTTTTACTGAAGTGCAAGATCTGAGTACTTCTTCCACCTCTGATATGGAAATACTACTTTCAACTGTAGGGAATTACACCATTATCAAAACAAATTAGACTTGATTTGCCTTGAGCAAGTCTAACCCAGGTTTTGGTTTAACTGTCGTGGGCCTTTCCGGTATGTTTCACGCACAGATAGCCCCCTCCACTGTTAACATGTGTCTGTCTTTGGTTGGATGATGCACACACAACCCACACAACCAGCCCGGCTACTTTTCAGGGTGAACCTGCAACACCAGAGCTCTCCTTCTGGGATAGATGAGATGAGTTGAGGCTGCAGAGACAAGCAGAAAGTAACTCAGAGGCATATTTAAATGTCAAATTAGATGTTTGCAGGGTGTACAGTCGTACAGATGGCCGCCTATAACTGTCAGTAAAGCAACGATAAAGTGGAGACACTTGAGATTATTCTTACTCACTTTCACTTCCTGCTTTGTTTTGATTTCAGAGGGAGAGCTGAGTGGCTTCTGTAGCATACAGTAGATACTGTGGTGAAAGTCACTGATGCACCTCCTTGTAATTGTCATTCAGGGCATACATGAAGTCTGCAGGGCCTTTTCCAGACCACAGCAGAATCAGAGATGATGCTCTGAATACAAACTCTTTAAAGACCTGAATTATTAAAGCTTATTATAAGGCATCTCTGCATATTAAACCCACCCAGTAAATGATAATTTTACCCATACAACTCATAATGTTGATTTTATAAGCATGGATCTCATTTCCTCATGCGAGACTCACAAAAAACAGGTTTGTCCCAAGGTTAACATAGGACTAAAGTGTCATAGATACCTAACAAACAGGGGCCCTAGACATGCAAAGAGGTATTGCTTACCTTAATTATGTGTATTGAAAGTTTGAGACTCAGCGGAAGAGCAATGAGGGCCTTTTGTCCCCCACATTGTCCTAGGTGGTCAAAAAAAAGTGTCCTTAAGTGTCCTGCTTTAGATTTGGACCGACAGGAGAAACCCTGTATGAGCATGTAGCAACCATTGTTTAGCACATAGCAACTGTTGGCCCTTCAAACATGACAGAAAACCCCTACTATGCATTTCATTGGGTTCTCAAAGGGAATCTTGAATAAAATGCAAACACTTGAGACTTTAATGTAACCATTGGAGTAGCAGGTTACGTCATTAGTACAAGGAAACAACAGTAAGAAGTCCCTGGAGTAGTAAAAGCACTAAAGCACTACCTGCTCCAGGGCTGCTGCTTTGTTAGAGACTCTGATCTCCATTTTGTAGAAGAGTTGCATAAAGAGAAAAAATATTTTTAGGTATTATTAGAGCATCTTGGCAAATAGGCTGCATGAAAGACAAATGCTGATACATTTTATTTGGTGAAGTTGTAAAAATGCCTGTTAAGTTGTAAAAATGCCAGCATATAGATAAAGAAAATACATTTTCTTGTCCTGAAGAGATGAGAACGATGGGATGAAATAACAGTTGCACTCTCCAATCACGTCTTTAACCTTTCACCTCCTCTGAGGTTGTCATTTTCGGTCAGTGCTGATTCAGTAGTTAGCTCGGGGGTCGAGGTGACTTCACTGAAGCACTGTTTGTTTGCCTTAGAGTTAAGTTTTATCTAAATATCTTACAGAATGAAGATAAGCAGCAGTGAAATAGTAAAATGTTGCTCAGTGTTGGTGGTTACTGTTTAAAGAAACAAATATTATCTACATAACTTGTGCTTTGCCTGGTTGGGTCTCTTGTTTGTTCTTTGATGTCTCTTGTGGCCTCCTTAAAGTCAGACATGTCCTTTTAAAATTATGATTTTTCTTCACACATTTTACACATTTTTTACTACAGTTGTTTTAAGATTGCTACTAATCATTTTTGTCTTGACGATTTTGAGATCAGAATTGTACGACAGCAGACAACAGCATCTTTAATCTTTTAGCTGCAAATGACTACATGTTTTTTGGTTGTTTTATGCCTTTATTATATAGCAATAGTACAGAGAGGACAGGAAACGAGGGGGAGAGATGCAACTAAGGTCCATGGACAGATTCAAACCGTTCGTGGTCAGTCTCTAAACCCCTAAGCCAGGAGGAAGTATTCAGATCATTAAGTAAAAGTACTAGTACCACACTGTAAAGTAAAAGTCCTGCATTGAAAATGTTACTTAAGTTAAAGTATGTAAGTATAATCAGGAAAACGTACTTCAAGTATTAAAAGTAAAAGTACTCAATGCAGAAGAATGTCCCCCGTGACTATGACACAGTGTTTGTTTTGTCCAACCAACAGTCCAAATTATTACAATTAAATTAAAGTAATTAAATGAAAAAAAACCAGCAAATCTTCTTCAAATCACGCTGAAATGTTTTGGCATGAAAATGACTTAAACTATTATCAAAATAGTTGCCATTCATTTCTGTCAATTGATTCGACTAATAGTTTCAGCTCTACTGGTATATACTGTTGAGTAGTTTAATTTATAAGACAATTAATGACAGAGTAACTAGAGCTGTCAGATAAATGTAGTGGAGTAAGAAGTACAATAGTTCCCTCTGAGATGTGGTGTAGTAGAAGTAGAAAGTGTCATGAAAGGAAAATACTGAAGTAAAGTACCTCACATTTGTACTTTTCCACCACTGACAAAGGACTGTCTATAACAGTTTTACTGATACAAACTCTCAGAGTCTGATCCTGTGTTCTTGTTGTTGTTGGTAGAAGGGTGATGTTCTTGGAAAGCTGCTTTATTTACATTGAATTGTGTCAGACGTTGAGCGTTCACTCCTCTTCAGCCTTCATCATCTTCGCTGCACAGAAGCTCAGCCTGCCTCACGTTACTGCCGGCTGTCTGCTACAGCTTTAAAGCCAACCCGTCGGCCTCTGCGTGTTATCACTGCAGTGGTTTTGATTTATTTTCCTCTGACAGTTCAAGGTCTTGGGGGGCTTTAGGGGGCTGTTGGTGGCAGGTTTGAAAGCAGATAGGTGTAGGGGTCTTGATGACGGGCGACAAGGTGTCATGTACCCTGTCCAGCCCCGGGCTGTCAGCAGGTCTGGGAATATGTACAATCCCGATGAACATGGAGGATTTGTTTGAATTATATTTGATGTTTTTCTTTTGAGGAGAGTAATTACTCAACGTAACTTTGGGATCTGTTTTATCGAAGTAAACTGTGCAAGCAAAACTTTTGCATTAACAGTACGTTTTTATAACCATTAAAATTAACTTATTTTCTTGTTGTGTTTTTAAGGAAAAGAATATTAATACTGGCCTGAGCGCAAAGATGTCAAAGGCTCCAGATTCTCCAGCCCGGTCCCGCTCCAGATCAAGGTCCAGATCCAGGTCTTACTCCAGATCTCACTCTAGAAGCCGCTCCCGCTCAAGATCCAGAAAACGTCGCTATAGGTAAATCCAGTGACTTTTTGTCTGTTTCTCACATTAAACTACTTTTTTTTCTGTGCACCTGGGGAGAATATCCAGCAACTCGCTGAACTGTTTAATAAATATTTTGCTGTGCTGTTTTTCTAATATGCACTACAGCTGTTAGTTGTTGTTAGTTGCTGTTGTTGTACCAGTCATATTACTACCAGTGTGACCAGTGATGTTAATTTGATAGTATAAGTGGTACAGAATTGAAGAGCGAACTATTTTATTGAAAGTTATGTAGGGTATATAATTCATAAGATGTATAATGTGACTAAGGTAATTATAAATTGGTATCACAAATATTTGTCTTCATATATTTTATGACATACAGGCTGCGGTTTTTGCTCTGCGATATCAGTAAAAAAAAAATAACACAAACCTCAGCTGAGCACATCGGTGTAGTACTATCTGTTTAGCTCTGTCGTAGGAAAGTACAAAGCAACAAGGAAATGGCCGGCTCGTGTTTCAGTTGTGTGTTTACTCACCATTTGCTTCATCATGACAGCCATTTTACTGCAGTGACACGGTGCTCCTGTGAAGGCAGAGATCGCTTTTTAAACTGAAGGCATATTTTTAAATATAAATTTCAATCAGAAGTCCAATTAGTGCCCCAAATAAACTGGACTGATTTTACACATCAAAGTGTGTTTACAGGTGTTGGGGAGTACTACTGTATATGTGAAAAAAGTTGTATAAAGCCTCCAGAGGGAGCTGCACAAAATCTGATAAATTGCTTCAAGTGATGTCACTTGAGTCAGCGTCAGTTGGGGCTGAACGACAGGTTTGAAAATGAAAATAATCTGGAGGTGTGGAGTTAAAAAGAAGTGATTTACCAGACCTCCGAAGCTCCTAATCCCTGCTTGAGGCTACATCAGCTGCTATTAGCATAACACACCCCAGTCTCCGACCAAACTGTTGAATTGTATTGTGGGTAATGTCGGTGTCATGTTTTGACGCCTACATTACACATTCTTCTAAATCCACTAAATCATTGGAGCACATTTTAAAGTGTTACCAGATACTGACTTGATATTGAGATATATCCATATTCAGGGTTTCCTTCGGTTAAATCTAGTTAAAGTAAAATGTAACTTGAAGTTAGCTCCTTATTGTTCTTCTTTTACTTGTTCTAGGTTTGCTCTCAATTTGCATAAATGTTTTTCCTGTGTGGGAGAAAGGCTGACAGAGCCTCGAGCTATTTGCATTGGCTCACCTTCATTCTTGTTGGGCAGCTTTAAGATGTCAAACAATCAGTAGTGGAGGAAGTACTCAGATCTTTTACTTAAGTAAAAGTACTAATACCCCACTGTGAGAATACTCCTCTACAAGTAAAAGTCCTGCATTCAAACCTTAAATATTATCAGCAAAACGTACCCAAAGTATTCAAGTACTCACTGTGCAATAAAATTATATCTGATGTTTCTGGATTAATGTTACTGCTGCATTAATGTGTATGTTGCATTTTACTGCTGTAGATGTTTGAGGCTGAGCTCATTTTAACTGCTTTATATACTGTTGGGTAGTTTAATCTAAAGCAATGCATCATGGTCTATAAGATCATCATGTGTTTGTAGTGCCGCTGTCCTGTGAGAACCACGTATCTCTAAAAAGTTTTCATGAGCTCAGAAAAACAGCCTGTTTTCAGCTTTGTGACGATGCATTTTACAGCTGATCCAAGGAGGGTTTAAATAGTTTATTTAACTTAAGAAGGAGGAGAATTTTCTCTGTTTTTCCTGTGCTGCCTTGTTGTTGTCAGTCCATATTTGTGTTTGAAGCTCAAAGGTTAAACACTTCCACACACAGGTTTTTTCCTTAAACGGCGCTGCTACACTGCATGTCAATGATTGTCAAAGGAAAAAGGAGTAGAGAGCGAGTCCTCCTGGCCTTGCTGTGTCTCCCTCCCCCTTCACTCCCTCCTCCCTCTGTGGATTAGAGCCGGTGTGTCCTGGGTGTACACTTTGCCCAGCACATACATTAAGGCAACACAGACTGTCCTACTTGTGGCAGTACACTGTATTTCTTTGTACTGCCGTATAGTCCAGGACTACAATGAAAAGATACAATGGGTAAGCAGAGAAAATGACAAATTTGTGTTTGCATGTACTTGTAAACTTTATGATTTCAGGACAGGTGAATATTGTGTCAGTTAAGGTCACATTTCTTACATACTCCTATCTCTGAATTTACATGCTACTT
>NTHP01000098.1:343331-355336 GCA_003416845.1 Oplegnathus fasciatus | reverse complement strand
TTTTTTTTGTAACAAATGATCAAGATAGGAAATAAAACCAGCAGTCAGTCTGCTGCTCTGTATGAAGCTTGTAGGTTTATCCATTTTACAGTGTTTTTATTTTAAAGAATAATTCGACCAGGGAAACAGAAGTGGCTGAATTTTTAGGTTGATGACCCAGTACATTAATCCTGAGAATAATATCTCAAATATTTTTCCAAAGAAAACCACATTGACATTGAAAAAAAAAAGCCATTTTTCATATACAGTAGCTCGTCCAAGTCAAATGAGATCGGTTGGAGTCTGATGCCAGATTTTTAAGGCCAGGATGTCGATATAGGAGTTAAAATTTCTATTAACATATAAAGGGCAGTATTTCTCTTTTGCATACACAAACACATGAAAACGTTTTGTCACAGTAAAAATGCGTCCAACATTGTCAACATGTAATCAGTTCAGTAACTCTTAAAGCTTTGTGGCAGTAAGAGTATATGAGTAATTCTCTCAACAGATAACTGAATTATTAGTCCTATCTTTTAAAACGGTCTCTTGTGAGTGTGTAATATAATATAATATGATATAGGGCTGCAACTAACAATTATTGCCATTGTCTATTAATCTTCTGATTATTTTCTGGATAAATCTATTAATTGTTTTGCCGATAACTTGTGAGAAAATGGTGAAAACATGTCCATTGTGAGTTCTCAAAGCCCAAGGTGATGCCTTCAGATTGCTCAATTTGTCCAACCAACAGTCAAAAACCCAGAGATATTTCATTTACTGTTATAAAAAGGCAAAGAAGACCAGCAGATATTCACATTTGAACAGTTGGAACCAGTACATTTCTGACATTTTTGCTTAAAAATGACAAACGATTAATCGATTATAAAAGTTTATATTTTCTGTCAATAGACTAATCACTTGTTTCAGCTTTAATAACAAAGAAACTAGCTAATAAATCATGATCAACAGAATTTCCTTGCATAATAACTTAGTTAAAACTAGTTACATCATTATTTTTTATTTAAAGGAGACAAATTATGCTCATTTTCCTGTTCGTATTTCCATTTTGGTGATCTATATGAGGTCTACATGCAAATACACTGTTCAGGGCATCCTTATAACAGAATTCTGCCACATCTAATGTCAAAAGAATAGGAATAGAGTAGAAGAATATGTAAATATTCCTATTAATAACGTTATAAATACAGTTTTTACCGTCTGGTTTTAAGCCCATCCCTGGTGTGTATTACATTTTTCTTTTTCAGTTTGTGAGAATATTTTGCACTTGTGTCGTCTTGTTGTTCATCTCAGTCTGAAGTGTTGTTATTAAATTAAGCACATTAGTTGTGTGCCTGGCGCTGCAGGTATTAAAGCTCAGTTTGGTTCTCTCTTTCAGGTTCTTGGCTGAGAACAAAAACAAAAAGCAGGCTGCTGAAAAGGAGAACGGTCGTGATAAGGAGCAGAGCGCCACAGACCGAGAACTAGAGAAAGGAAGCAAGTCTGGAGACCTTTTCAACATCTCGTCCACTTCTTTCAGCGACTCCAAGGAAGACAAGACCATGCCTTTCTTTGATGCTGGAGAGGAGGAGTTCCTCAAGTCTCACGGGCTGAAAGAGAGGGACATGGAAGAGGATGGCGACGTCAAACCCACCCTCACGGCTCGGGACATTTTCGGGAAATGGGGGGATGAGCCAAGCTACCCGACGTCCTACCCGTCGGTTAAAGAGAAAAGCCGGAGAGATGCCGAAGAGGCAGAGTCCTTAGATCACATGGAGGAGGAGTTGTACCGAAGCCGCAAGCACAGCTCCAAGAAAGAGGAGAAGTCCAAGAAGAAGGAGAAGAAAGAAAAGCCCAGAAGGAGTCCGTCCCCTCCTGCAACTTCCAGGGAGAAGGAGCGGCCGCTGTTCCCAGGAGCATTCCCTCCACGGGGGGAGTCACCTGTGCGACACCTGACTGCATCAAGGGAGGAATTTGAACTCAAAATCGGTTCTTTAGATGAAAAGCCCAGGTATGTATGTGTAGTAATACTCACTCATATCCTGTACACTGTGTAGTATTACCGTATCGGCCTAAATATAAGACGATCCCATTCTTTTCCAACAAAGACACAAAACAGTTTCAGCTAACAGATCCTCATCTCTCTCATACAAGTGAAGCATGAAACACTCCCATTAAAATAGAATGTAATTTGTGAAGCTCGTCTGTCAGTCACACACCCACATACTCTCTGAGTTCCCCATTTTGTTGAACTGGTGATTGTCGCCTTTACAGATGATTCAAACACTCTGTTTGTGCAGTAAAAACTAGTCACACGACCATCAGAAGCTCCTGTAGGTTAAACTGGGCTGACAGACACACTATAAACAGACTCAAAGAAACCTGCAAGCCTAGCAACACTATGACTACAAACAACCCATAATGCACCACTTTCTGTAATCAAGTTTCCATCCAAATGTTGCACTATTTTTTTTTAAACCTAATTTGCAGAAAGTTGGCAAAAGAAAATGTGAATTTGCGTTTCCGTCCACCACTCTTATGTAAATACTGTGATTCTCTGGTCAGGTGTCATTAAATCATTACAGAAGAAGAGGGCGCAATTAACGTAATTAAGTCAGAGCATCAGTCAAGCTTCGAACTGTGGAAAACAATGTAGAAAACATGATGAAAATGTTGCGCTTATGTTGAGGAAGGCTACAGTCTCCTCATCGGTCCACACAGATCTGGGGTCTCATTTATAACCGTTGCGTACGCACAAAATGGGGCCTGAAAGAGGCGTACGCCATCATTATGAGACATCATTATACGTATAATGATGTCTCTCACATTTAATTTCACTTCATATCACACGATTCTTATAGATTCACTTTATCATAAACATTCAAATCAGCAGTGTTATTTGTGCTCGTGAGCCAGAACTATTCCATAAGCACCTTTCAGTTGTAAAAGATAAAAGCCAACTCAGATCTCAAATCAAATTCCGCTCAATATTTCATCAGCGCTGTCTCACCCTCACGTTCCCTCGGAGCACAGAGGACAGGGCCAGACTGTATGCTACTGACACTCGGGGTTGTAGAAATCCAAGATAACATCAAATAGCATTAAAGAATTGCAGAACAGAGCGTCAGTGGTTTTCAATAATATCTTCTAATACTGTGCTTATATCACGAAGTACGATTTTAGTTTTCATATAGTTTTTGTGTGTAAAACTGCTGCAGTGGACCGTGCTGTCAGGCGCACAGAGCGCACTGGAGACACCGCGGTGGCTGCCACACACACTCTGCCTTCTCCAGCCACCTCACCCGGCACATCCTCACCACCTGCACCTATGGACTGTGTAAATTAGCAAAGTCTGGAAATGAAGGCAGTGACAGCTCTCGTACAATCATTACACTCCATACCCTCATTATGAGTCTTAATCATAACGCAGGCCAAGTTCACCACAACAAAACTTCAATAAATCAATAAATTGTGTTCACCGATCAAACTTTCCATATCCCAGGGTGGGGANAGTGCGTACAGATGTGCGCCGCACGGTTTTATAGATCTGAATATTTTCTTGCGTACGTAGATTCTGAGGTTTGTGAGTACGCCATGTTTTAGGGTGGAATCTACGCTGAGTTTTATAAATGAGACCCCTGATGTTTTAGGCTTTTCAGTGGACGTTAAAGTCAGATGCTTCATGTACGGCGTGCTTTATTCGCTGAGTCTTTTTTTATTGATACACCAACTTTTCCACATCAGCCAAGCTCAAAACCTTGTTTGTGATATTTCTACTTTTTAAAAAAATATTTTTACCCCTCAGGTTTTTCTTACACGCAGATTGAAGATAAAAACAGGTGGTTGGAAACACACTTTGTAGGAGCAGGTGGCCCAGTTAGGACTAAATCAATTTAAAAAGAAAATCTGATGACGTGAATACATAATAAAAGTCCTTAAATTTATTTAATCTGATCCGTCCTATATTTGGGCCAATATGGTAGACATTTTTGCTTTTAACGCCTTCTCTTCTTCTTTAATCAACGTTCTTAAATCACTTCTTCTGTCCTCTCAGCTCTTCCATGTCTAAAGAACGCCTCATCCCCCGAGATCTGCTCAATCCCACTAAGAAAGATCCGGAGTTTCGTTCTATTTTCCAGCACATTCAGTCAGCGCAGCTCTGCCGCAGCCCCTCTGAGCTGTTTGCTCAGCACATAGTCTCAATTGTGCACTACATCAAAGGTAGAGTATGGTCTGTGTCTCTACAGACTCGACATAACAACAGGACAACAGGAGTTTGGCTGGACATTTCATTACTTATTAGTTACCACAGGTGGCGCTGCTGTATATGGAATAATAGTTTTCTGTTCTTTATTTGCAGCTCAACACTTCCACTCCTCAGACATGACTTTGAGTGAGCGGTTTGCCATGTACCAAAGAAAAGCTGCAGAGGTAGAAATGATGAAGCCAAGGAAGAGCCCAGAAATCCACAGGTACCTTAAAACGTCTCATTATCTGATCAGAAGTAATTAATTCAACATTCATTCCACCGTGCAGTCTCTTTATAATCGTTGCCTACTGACATCAGGGCTTTTCCTCCTCTTTTAGGAGAATCGATGTTTCCCCCAGTGCCTTTAAGAGGCACTCTCACCTGTTTGAGGATATGGAGGAGACGAGCTACAAGGTGACCAGCCCTTTTGAAATTTGACGTATTTGGAACAAGCAAATTTGAGACGATCCACAGCAGCAGTGTTCAGCTTTGTGCTTTTCTTTCAAAGGATGCGTATTTCTAAATCAAAAGAGCCCAATTGTGTTTTGTAAGTGCCAAGCAAGCCCCCCAGCCTATGAGATATGGTTATTGATTGGGTATGTACGAACCCAAGCAAAGGCTAAAAGGAAGTGAATTAAGATCCCGAGTCCAAGCCTCTCAAGGGACGCTTATCAGTGCCTTTACCTTGTAAGTATTTTTCCTGAAAAGAAAAAAATCAAGCCACAAAAAAACTGTGAAATTCAATTTATTTTAATAAGCTACATGCATGCTGCTGGTTTCCACAAATACTTTTATATTGAAAAGTCATTTTTTTAAGGAATAAGCATTTTGTATTATTATTTATTTGCTACACATAGTGTTTTACTGCATTTGATCCATCATAGTAACGTGTAATGTAACTGTCAGGAACAATGCTTATATATGTTCTGCATCTTGTTCTGTGGATGTGTACATGTTTTCAAGCTTTTTATTTGTTTGTCACCACTGTAGCATTTTTGAACCTGTGGGAAAATGTGCGCTTGATTGCTTCATTCAAAAATTGCCAATCAGTATTGCCAACAGCCGCTGTTGTAGCTAACAAGCACCTATCTCTGCAGGATCCAAGTCAAAAGTTCAAAGGTGACGTCATGGACCTTCGCCTGGATATTGAAAGGCGTAAGAGGTTTGGTGGGAAGGAGCGCGACTACAAGCGCGAAGGGGGCAGGAGCCCAGGAGGCTCCCGAGGACCGAGCAGAGAGAGGTCCTCTGAGAAATCTGGGAAACACCACAAGAAATCCAAGTAGGTCCAGTCTGTTGTCTCAGAGACTCCACCAGAGGTTGACACAGTCCTTTATATGAGAAATAAGACGTGACTGTGTGGAGGAGTGGTTACTGTTGTTAGAGCAGACATGTTGCCACCTCGTCTTCTCTTCGTCTTTTCGCAGCTTCCACCGCAAAGAGTCGAGTGCATCGTAGGCCATACATTAGTTTGCTTATCGCATTATATATTGCAGTTGTTTTCCTGTACACCTTCAAAATTAAAGCATACTTGTGTTTCATCATGGAAAGCTTAATATGAAGCAGCAGCAGGAAATGTTGAATTAGCTCGAGCAGTCACTTAACGTAGAACATACAACTCCGATAAGACAACATTAACAAAACTCTGCACCACGACTACAAACTGCTCCCAAACATGGCCATGATATTGCAGTAGTAAAAGGTGTAGAAGTAGATTCTCCCCTTACAGGAGACACTTTTGGCTAAAGGCGTCCAAAATGAATTATTTTTTTAATCTAAACACAGCTAGAGGCTGTTTTTCTCTCCATTTTTCCTTTTATCTTTTTATGTAGCAAAGATTTCTTGCACAGATCAGAGGTTCAGCTTGCCTTGGTTCAATATTAGTGTGCAAAAATGTAATGTGTGAAGAGACGTTCATATTTAAAGGATGAGACAAGATGGCAAGATTCAGGCCATTTTTGTGAAGGAAGAAGAGGTGAAAACGTCAGTCATGTCTCCAGTAACCACTCTGCAAACCACAACCTGCACATTATACCTTTAAACTGTTTTTATGACGCTCATCCAACGTTTATGTTTGTGCTCATAGGAAGGGTAAGAAGAAGCGGGATCGCTCTCCATCCTCCTCCTCCTCTTCCTCCTCTCCATCCCCTTATCCTCCACCTTTCAGAGGTAAAGAGTACATGGGAGAGGGGATGGAGCACTCGGAGGAGGGATACAGTCACCCACGTTATCCTCCGCGGGACTACAGTGGGCCCGCAGACAGAGGCCCTCGAGAGTACGAGGGCCACAACGCAGAGAGAGGCCGAGGACGTGGATTTGTAAGTTCCTGTCCATGTCTTTGTTCATCTCTTCTGCTGTATTTGTGTTGTTGTTGTTTTTTTTAGGTACTGACATCTCATCTTCTTGCAATTCTCTGTCCTAATGGCGTCACAGTAGACTTGGCTTCTCTGCTCTGTTCCTTCCTCCTAATGCTAAGGAACATAATGTGGATGATGATGATAATGATGATGACACTCTATCATACATATTCCATGCACTGCCTGATTTTTATTAAGGTAATGTAGCGCAAATCAGTGGAACTTCACCTCATCACTAAACAAATGCCTGATTTCCATCAGTGTGGCTTTTATTTGTGTGTTCTGTCGTTCCCATCGTCCCTCGGTCCATTTTTGATTCTGATCTTTGGACCAAGTTTATATAATATTCCTCCATCTTATTGTGGAAACTGTGTTAGTCCCTTGACTGGGAGTTTAAATCCGTCTGTTGTTTTGATTTCAGTTCCCCAGAGTGAGAGGGAGAGGGTGGAACAGGGGAAATTATCCAGGCAACAACAGCAATGGAAATCCTGCTAATATGAATCCTGCAGTGCGCCCTCCAGAGGAGGAGTGGGACCCTGAATACACTCCCAAGAGCAGGAAGTATTACCTGGTGAGCCTCTGAAGCTGCTAACTGATTTAGTGGCGTACAGAGATGCTTAAAAACATGGGCTTTTTTGTCACAGTAGAAATAAAATAATAATAAGATTGAATAATAAAATGAATGATGGCTGAATCCCATTTAGCTGCTTCAGTTTCAGTGTCATTATCGCACAGTCATGGCTTACTGGGACACTTTAATAGAAAAGAGCCCTCGTTAATGTTATTAGTAACACCAGAGCTTTTACTAAGATGACACGTCTAAATGTCTGCCGTCAACCTGGGCAACATAATTTTCTGCCAAAGTTGGACCAGGTTTGTTTGTTTCACACGTGATTTGTGTTGAACGGGGGGTGAAGGGGGCCCCGATCAGTATTTATCGACATTTAGATCAAAATGTGATGACAGTTGTCTCAGATCTGTTCATCAAACCACAGCCACATACTCCTGATGAAGCAGATTAGTTTTTGAGGTTCTCAACTCTTAATAAATGATAAGTAAGTATGTTTTTCCTCCCCATAAATAGTCAGATTTTGATTTTAGTTTAATTGATATATTCTTATTAATGTTCGATTTAACAATTAGAGCGTGTATCCAAACATGAAATATGTCAACAGGAACAAATGTTGGAATTTGAAGAACAAGAATTTATTAATGTCTTAAAGCCCCACTGGAGCAAAACGCCTTCTTAAAAAATATTATTTTTAGATACATTTTGACTGTATTGAGGCCTGCAGGAAACGCTGAGGCTATACTGTATCAGCCTTAACCATTCAGCGACAGAGGCGCCTTTACTCTGACTTTGTTTTTCTCTGAGTTTTAACTTTTTAAATGTATGTGAACCAGCGTAAATCCCAGTTCTTCTTGTCTACACCAAACAATCTGTCATTTCTGCTTCCAGTTGCTTTAACTGCATCACAGGGAAACAGGTTGATTTTCCTTGAAAGACCACCGGTCGCCATCTGTAGCCAATATAAACTGAATCATGAACTGAAGTGTAGAAGAATCACAATTTATTGGAAAGTATCTGATGATTATTTTAACCAGAGTAAAGGCTGCAACCTTTTCTAAAGAAGAGGCTTCCTGCACTGCAGAAAAATCAGCTCTGGACCAATTTAAAACATGTTAAAACTTCTATATTAATTATTTGAACACTGCAACAATGTTTAAAATGTGTAAAAAAATTTCAAGTTGTTCCGCGGTTGAGTTTTGGGGGGTGGGGACTTACGAATTTCTTCTCATCATCTTGACCTATAATGTTCTTTGTGTCCACTTCCAGCACGACGATCGTGATGGAGAGAAAACCTGGGTAGACAACCGCGGAAGAGGCCGGGGCTCCTTCCCGACCCGCCGGGGACGCTTCGTCTACCGTAAGGGGGGCAGCAGCCCGAAGTGGACCCACGACATGTTCCAGGGGGGAGAAGCGGGGGAGCTGGGGGACGACAACATAGAAATAGACCGGAAAGAACCGAAGAATGCCGGAGACGCTTCCGCCCTGAAGCAGTAGACAACTCACTCGTCATCTACATACTCATGAGCAGTTACAGTGATGATGAAGGGGTTATTATTCTTTATTTGCCCCTTCACGTCATCCCATCATTTAACGGTTAAAATGTGTTCAGTGAGTTTGAGCCTTCTCACAGTCGAAGTGAAGAAAGAACTGAGCAGCACTCTGTTACTTCTGTATGCGAGTGTTTTTTTTTATGTGACAACGAGTTTTGTTTTGACTTAATTGTGTCTTTTTAAGGGAGAAATTACTGAGGCAGCAACGTTCAAAGAGAAATTAAGAAATGCATTTGTGCCTTAGAAAATAATACTACAGTAATACGTCATTGCTTGAAGGTACAACTCTGTACCTGTTTGTATGTGTAGGAAGACATTAGAAGATGTTCACGTCCTTGTTTTCTTTGTTTGATTTTGGGGCTGTAATAAATCTCTGATGTTACTGCATGAAATGTTTGATTCATACCTCGCTCCACGGGACCAATCAGCAGCGGGCTCAGGACTCCTGATCGTCAAATTACTACACACAAAAGTCACTATCTGTTGAACCCCTGAACAACTGCTGTTTGTCACTTATATTATCTGAGCTTTTTCACATAGAGCCACTTCATCTGCGTTCATCATTAGGAAGTGAAGACGTTTTTATATGTGTGTGTGTGATGCAGTATACTCTCATTGATTTTTTGTTTTCAGTTAAAAATGAGTGTAAATTATGAAGAATTGGCACCCAAATCCCCTGACACATGTAGGTCTTCTGCCTCTGTCATATCAGTTTAGGTAAGTGGCTACTTTTGTTTAGGTTTTTATTAAAAACATGGATAATTATTACAAAAGTTCAATACATGTATAGAATTATAAGACCTAAATTATTGTAATCTTAACATCTGGGAAAGGAATAAATAAAAACTGAAGATTCTTTTTTTNTTTTTTTTTGTAGTAGTAGTAGTCTCGCAAAAAAAGAAAGTGTAAAGTTCAGTCAGAGAACCTGAACATGAAAACGTGAAGAGGAAGCTGAAAATGTGACAAAACATTTTGTTGAAGGCAAAGATGAACGTGTATATTTTTAAGAGGAGTTGACACAAACTAGCAGAACTAGTTTTGAGTCTCACTGCGCTGCTTCGTCCCACTCTTGACTGTACATACTGCATGTACTAAACACAACTGTAGGACTGTATTTTCTTTGTGTAATCTGAAGCTGAAAACTTTTGTACTGTTCTCAAAAGCTTCGGACTCCTTGTCTTTGATTCAGGGCGATCCTGTGAGTGATTTTTGACAATTGAACAGACTGTAGAGATGTTAGACAGCCCACTGTGTTGAATGGTTTGTGATTTACTTCATTGTTGGGGGTCTCACATGCCCCACTACAGTCTGTGTACAAATATGAATATTTGCAAAATCCTTCATTTCTTTTTCTTCTGACTTATTAAAACCCGACATGTATAAAAGTATTGAAGTGGTAACTTGTAGTTTGGGCACAAACTGGCAGCACATTTACATTATTGCACCGTGAAGCTTTGGAGGCCTGCAACTAATGATTGTCATTATCAGTTAATCTGTCAATTATGAGTTTTTGATTGTTTTGTCTATAAAATGTCAGAAAGTAGTGGAAAAAAGGCCAAAGTGACACGTTTGAATTACTTGTTTTATCTGACCAACAGTCCAGAACTCAAAAGATATTCAGTTTACTGTCACTTCTCTTTGAAAAGAAGCAAATTAAAATGTTGAAAATATACCAAAATAGTTACTAATTAATTTTCTGTTGTTAGGCTAATTGGTTTATAGACTAATCATTTCAGCTGTACTTTTTGGGTAGTTTCATTTTTAACAAAACATCATATTTTATAAGCCCTTTGTATGATTTTTATGCAAAAATCTTCATTTATAAAGTAATTACAGCCGTCAAATACATGTAAAAAGTACAATATTTCCCACTGAATTGTAGGAGTTGAAGTATAAAGTGGCTTGAAAAGTATAAATGTACTTATTTACATTCCACCACTGATTATTTATAACCAAAGTAAAAACTATCTAATATCTATCTATCTAATAAAATAATGTTTAGAAGCAGTTCTCCTAAAATCGAAAACACTCAAAGCATCAAGGTAGTAGAACAATGTTAAATATGTTTTCCAAGCTGTTAAAAGAGGCCCAGGACCACCAACAGTTGTGAATAAACCATTTGTCACAGAATGAGCACACACCATCAGGTCATGACTGTCTCATGTTGTCAGTATTTTGAGTTGTTTTCTATAAATCCTGCAACAATCTCCAATTCAGCCGGAGCCACTTGACAGTGGACACAAGCGCTCCAGTTGTAACATAATCAGCCTTTTCATGGACGGAGGAGGAAAATCCAGCCAACAGAAAATAAGACTGTCTCCTGGGACATCGCTTGGATCCACTTGGGGAAGCTTTGCATTGGTAATATCTACAGTACGGCTGAGGTAAATGGCTCTTTCATAGCCCCAAACAGACGTGTCTTCAGCAGAGAGAGCTGCAGTGTTGAAGCTCAAACTGGGAGGGAAGGTGCTGGGAATTGTGGAAAGGGAAACACAGGAAGTGATCAGGTCAGAGAGACAAACTGGGAAAAGACTGGAGGGTTTCTGTGGGAAACAGGCTTCTCTGCTAAGATTAACCCACCATGAGACTTCCTCTGTGGGAGCAGTTTGACACCAGGGCTGCAACTAATCACCATTTTCCTTTTTGATTAATTATTTCCATGAATGATCGTTTGGTTGAATGCCCATCACAATGTAAATGTGAAGATAATGTTTTAAAAGTGCTGAAAAGATTTGTAGATTTAACGATTTGTTGATTAAAAGAAAATTAAATAGACAACAATTTTGACAATTGATTAATCGTTTAAGTAATTTATCAAATAAAAGGCGAAATAATCTTTGTTTATAGTTTATAAAATGGGAGGATTTGCTGCTTTTCTCTTTTATATCATTGTGAAATTAATGTTTTTTAAGTTTTGAACTGTTGGTCAGACAAATCAAGTCCCAAAACCCAAACATATTCACTTTATTATTATGTAGGACAAAGAAATCAGCAAATCTTTAACATTTGAGAAGCTGGAATCAGAGAAAGTTTAGCATTTTTGCTTGAAAAATGACTGAAACGATGATTTTGTGGTGCTATTTGTGGAGCCATTAGAGTGACATATTGTATTTTGTGCGAAGATTTAAATTAAAGTTACTTTTGCATCTACATAGTAAGGGGGCTGGAGAAGTTACTTCCTGGAGTCTCCCATGGTTGCCTGGCAACCTAATGGTAATGACAGCTTTAGAGGTGCCTTTGGACAGCAGGCTAGTAGTTTCTACCTGTTTCCAGTGTTTGTGCTAAGCTAATCTAGCTAACTG
>NTHP01000098.1:304834-343270 GCA_003416845.1 Oplegnathus fasciatus | reverse complement strand
GATTTTGTCATCTAATTATCGGCAAAAAAGCAAATAAGCTTATTGTTTGACACACCAATAATCACAGGTGGGCACTGCTACATCCAATGATAAATATATATCCTGCTGTTGATTCAGAAAGTGGTTAAACTTTTAATTATTCACATTGCAAAGATGGTCAAATACAGATGAAGCCAAATACAACAAGTAACAACAAGCATGATGACAGAAATATCTATGGAGGCCAAAAGTGTTCAATATTAAATTAATTAGTAAGACATTATGAAATAAATTATCATATGAATAAATACAGACAAAATATGTAACACTGACATTGTGATGTAATTTAATACATTTTTGAATTATTGATGGAAATTTTTATTTTATTCCAGCTGTTTTTTTTTCAACGTGTCCTTTTTCCAAGATTTTTCCCAAATACTTTTATTTCATAATGCCACTTTTCAGTAAGGACAAACTTTTTTTGATTAATAACGACATTGTGAAAAGAAGCAGGATGAAATAACATATCATAACATTGAGCTGAGTGTTAGAAATGTGTTGGATTATTTGAAAATATCGCAGATGTGTTATATATTTTGTCTGTATTCATTCATAGGATTACTTATTTCATAATGTCTTATTTATTTAGGGACTGTATGAAAGTTATTGGGGAGAGGGGGGTCAGAAAAGTAAATTTTTCTTTTGGCTGAGGGTAGTTATTTATTTCCCGTCCTAAATTTGTATTTTATTTCATTTAAATTGGGGTACACGATTAAACAAGCTGGACCAATTTAACACTGTTATATTATTTTGACATGTTGTTGGGACAGTTTTACAGGTTTTTTTAGCCATGCTTGCAGGATGACTATTTGATGGAGTACCATGAAGTTTTGTAAAGACATTCATGATCCCCAGAGGATTAGACCTACTGACTCTGAGGATCCTATGACTTTTTTTTAGCACCACCAGCAGGTCAAAGTTTTCACTTATCCAGTGAAATATTTCAAAATCTGCTTGGTGGATTGGCACAACATTTGGTACAGACTTTCATGGTTCCCAGAGGATGAATCCTACTGACTTTGGTGATCCCTTGACGTTACTGTAGCACCACCATGAGGTCAGCATGTGGTTCTGATGGAAATATCTCAACAACTATTGGATGGATTGGCAGGAAATTTGATTAATTCATTCATTCATTGATATTCATGTTCCCCTTAGGATGAACTGTAATCACTTTAGTGATCCTCTGACTTTTCACCTAGTGCCACCATCAGGTAAAAATTTCAATTTATCCAGTACTTTAGTTTATGACGAAATACTTCCAAAACTGACATTACCATCAGCTTCAGCAGTACTTTGTGTTTTTTGCTAATTAGCAAATGTTGGCATGCTAAACTAAGATGGTGATCATGGTAGTGGTCACGGCTAGCATGGCTATAGACTCTTAGTCTTGTTTCTGAATCAAGAGGAGGATTCAAAGTGAACAGTACAGTCCATTTTAATATTTAACACTTTGGGTCGCCATACAAGTCAAGGTGAAAATGTCTCTATCCAATGTACTGTGTACTTCCTGCAGTCTGTGAGGTGGATTTTAGGGCACAGTCAAAGTGTCTGTTAGTGGTAATGCACTCGTCCAATAGTCCCCGTCCCTGTGACCAGGATGTCCGGCTGTCCGTTCCTCCAGATCTCCCTGACGATTCGCTCCCTCTCCTCCAGACGTCGGGCCTTCTCCAGCTCCTCAGCTGACGTGAACACATTCACGCTCCTCAGAGTACCGTTAGACTGGCTGCTGCGATCACTCATGGGCCCCATTGTCACTTTAGGGATCTCTGCCTCCTCCCCATCTTCCCCTACGATACTCCCATCCTCCTCATCCTCCTCTTCCTCGCTTGACTCCTTCAGCTGTCTCCTCTCGGGGGAAGGCGGAGGCCTGCTGTGGCGGCGAGGCCTGCAGGCGATGCCGGCCACCAGGAGGCACAGCGCCATGAGGAGGCCGAAACAGACGCCCATCATAAAGTAGAGGGCGAAGCTCTCTGGATTGGCTGTGAGGGCAGAGAAACACAAAGGACCTCAACAACAGTAAAAAAGTAAATAGTGGTGCACATTTACTCAAGTGCTGTACTTAAATACAACTATGAGCTACTTGTTTACTTGAGAATTTCAATTTTCTGCTACTTTATATTTCTACTGCACTACATTTCAGAGGGAAATATTGTACTTTTTGCTCCACTACATTCGCCTGAAAGCTACAATTACTAGTTACATTTTAAATTAAAAAACATATAATAAGCTTATAAAATAAAGTGGCTTGTAAAAGATTAAACCAGTGTTTTCCAACCTTTTTGGCCAGTTACACCAGCAGTGTGTAATTGGGGCTCTTTGTCACATTTCATTTGTCTGTGAGTTGTTTTCAGTTTCACCAAACAGACGTTTTCCCTCTAAACCTTNCTTGAAAAAATATAAAGATAGAATACAAATTTGTGTAGCAGAGCTTTGTTTTTTCTTCTTTCCTGCCTCATTAATCATCTCACGACCCCTCAGATTTATCTTGTGACCCCTAGGAGGGGCCTGACCCCCAGGTTGGGAACCACTGGACAAAGCTATTGTTGCAAAACTATTAACAGTCTTATAATTCCATATATAATATATCACTCACAGGGGCCAATTTTCTCCAGAATTTTGAGATTTTATGTAAGTTTTGCTGATAATACTGATATACCTTGACTTAAGTAGGATTTTGAATGCAGGACTTTTACTTGTAAGGGGGTATTTTTAATGTATTGGTACTTCTACTTAAGTAAAGGATCTGAATACTCCTTCCATCACTGAAACTAAATGAATTATGCGTATGTTTGACCAGAAACAGAACAGAATCTGCCTACTCTATTATTTTTATGCTGCACAATCTGAGCACCAGAAATTCAGCAATGTGAGCAGATTAAGTTTCTGAGTACAGCACTGGTGTGAGCCAAAGAAAACAGGACACTGAAGTCCCTGGAACTGATTCAGGCTAGACAGTGAAATGAATTCCTGAAGCACAAAATAAAAGTCTTCTGTTGAGATCTGCAGTGATGTAGACCAGTAGTTCCCAGTGTTTTTTGCTTGTCACCCCTTAAAGGACAGGTTATTGGCTCTCTTGCCATGAGTTAGATAAGAAGATTGATACTACTCTCATGTCTGTATGGTAAATATGAAGCTACCGCCAGCAGCTGGTTAGCTTAGCTTAGCACAAAGACTGGAAACTGGGGGAAACAGCTAGCCTGGCTCTGTCCAGGTAACAAAACCAGCCTACTAGCATCTCTAAAGCTCACTAATTAAAGTGCAAAAAGGACAACTTGTGGTGTTGGCGTTACCATGAGGCTGCCATGCAACTACTGGAGACTCCAGGAAGTTACTGGTCCAAGAAGTAGTCTGGCCCCTACAGTATTATGGCCTTACTATGTTGATGCCAAAGTGATTTTCATTTAAATCCAAAATACAATATTTCTCATATAATAACACAACCATTTTTTGACAGACAGCTAATTTAAAGGAGTTTTTTTTAATTATTCATTTTTTGGAAATATATTTATTCACTTTCTTGCTGAGTTAGCTTCATCCAGGATTCAGCTAGCTTGGCTTAGCATAAAGATTGGAAACAGAGGGAACAGCTAGCTTGACTCTGTCTGAAGACTAACTTTTTGTTCAGATTAAACAAACAAGATATGACACAGTGAGCTTTAGAGGTGCTGGTAGTCACATTTAGTTACCTTTGGACATAGCCAGGCTAGCTGTTTCCCCCTGTTTCCAGTCTTTATGCTAAGCTAAGCTAACTGGCTGCTGGTGGTAGCTTTATACTTGGTTTACAGACATGAGAGTGGTGTCAATCTTCTCATCTAAGCCTTGGCAAGAAAGTGAATAACCATATTTCCTTTAATAGTTTTTAGAGGCCTGAGGAAGTAAAACTGCACACTGTGACCCCATTGATTCATGTTGCGACCCACTGAGGGAGTCCCGTGCCCCAGGTTGGGAACCACAGTTATAGACACACTGAGTTTTTACCTGTGATGTGAGCGTAGGTCGCCATGCTGTTACTGAGCAGCTCCATGTCTCTTTTAACAGGCTCCATCCTAGTTCACTGTAGGTTCAAATATCTACCATCTCTTTTACACACTCCTCCTGAACTCCTGGACCATCCACCAACGACAGATCCTGTCACATAAAACACAAGCAGACAGTTAATCTTTGCATTAGGTTTAAATCAGATATAATATATATAATATAGTGTCACTTTTAAACCCAGTAGGGAAGTCTGTGCTCATCCAACAGATGCCAAAAGCCTGACAAAATGTGTTCCCCACCCATCGTTCCTGTGATCTAAACTGGTGTCAGAGGTCAGTAGACAAGGACATTGTGTTCCTCGTAAGTGTTTTACACTCGGACAGAAACGTGGGGCCCTCCGTGTCTGATGGGGATGTTTATATTTATGACATCAGTGCCTGAGGAGGCTCTTTTCCGGCGTGGGATGGGTTTTTTTTGTTATTTTTTCCCACAATAAAAGTGACATAACAGATTACACATGTTCGCTTGGAAACTCCTGCTAATAACAAAATGTTAATACAAAAAAAGTATATTTTTGTTTTGGTGTATTTTGCCCAAGTTTGAGTTTTGAATGACGGTAAGGCACTTTTTATGAAGGGTTTCTAAATTGTAACTAATAGCTTAATTTGATCCTTTTTGCTGCTGTTTAGCTTTTCTGTTTGGTATTAATGTTATATATATAAATGTTATAAATGTTGGTATCCGTTAATAAATGCTCATTGGTTTCTGGCTTTTGCAATAAGCCATTAAGTCTGCAGTAAATGTATCCTCTGTTGCTCTTCCTGATGGTTTCTTCCATTTCTTTTCCCTGTTAAAGGGGTTTTGTTTGGGGAGTTTTTCCTCATCCTAGTCGAGGGTCTAAGGACAGAGGGTGTCGCATGCTGTACAGATTGTAAAGCACCCTGAGGCAAATTGTGATGGGCTATATAAACTAATACTTCACTTGACTTGACTTAGTAAGAGTTAATAAAGGGTTGTTACAATAATTCATCACGTCTGGAGTTGTAAACGTTTAATACGTTGTTAATGAATAGATTTTGGTCCAGATTTCCTGCAGCCCTTTTGTCAAACTGTCCACTGAAGCAGTATTCTTGATGAATTAAAGAAAAATCTAAAAAGACAGAGCAAGTTTTATGCTGGAGGAGGAAAAACATCAGTCAGAGATTTTTTATGAACCGTTTACAAAGGGGGCCTTATCAGAAAGTCATACCAAAATGATTCCATACTGTAACTAAATCTAAGCAGTTTTGGGGGTAGACAAGTGTGTTTGCACTGGAAAAATGAAAGTGTACTCAAAAAAATCAGTACGCATACTAAAAATGCTTGATTTCTGTCTGTGTTGTTGATGCACACTATTGTCCCACAATGCAATGCCCTAAGGAAGCAGAGGAGCTGCTCACAGCTGCAAAAAATTTAAACTAATTGTGGATGGTGGAGAAACAGCTCCAGGAGCACCTCAGAAAACAAAAAATAACAATTAAATCTTTGGAGGAAAAACATTTCCATGTCTGTTTGTGGAGTTGAATTGGTAGCGACATGCATCAGTGCACGTATTGACGCATGATTTCCTTTTGCTCATTAGCACTAAACACAAAGTACAGCTGAGGCTGATGGGAATGTCATTAGTTTTGAAGGTATTGGACCAATTAAAATTTTGACCTGATGGTGGCACAAGATGAAAAGTCAGAGGAATCACTAAAGCTTTGCAATTCTGTTGGGGGACATGAATGTTTGTACTAAATTTCATGGCAATCCATTCAATAGTTGTCAAAAAATTTCACTTAAAACCACAAATGTGAACGTCATAGTGGCAGGGGGGGTCATCAAAGTCACCAGGATTCATCCTCTGGGAACCATGAATGTTTGTACCAAATTTCATTCCAATCCATCAAGTACACGTTGAGATATTTCAGTTTGAACCACAGCCGTGGACCGACCATCCGACAGATGGACATTGCCATTGCCATCCCTAGAGCCACGTGATTAGCTAAAAATTCAACATGTCTTTCCAGAAACAATGTCCCTGGTTACTCTGGATAATCCACAGACCTCACAGGAACCACTTTCTACTGAGAAAATAGTCTCTAAAAAAGTTTTTCTGTAATTTGGGTGAACTGATCCTTTAAGAGAATGAGAAACTGGGGTTTAGATGTGGGGGATTTGGTATGAAGCCCTGTCACAGATGGTCCCACGGTTACAGTAAAGCTTGATGTAAACATGATGACTGATATTTCCCACCCCCTCACATTCCCTGTCATTACAACAACAATGTGCGTGGGAGCTGAATGTTTTTCTTTCTGGTGCTTTCTCTCCAGAGAGAACAAAATCATGCCCTGCTCCAGTCGCTGCCATTGGGGGCTTGAGTTGCTCTCCCACCCTGATCTTTATCCTGGTGACTCTTGGCGGACCCTGTATACTCTCAGAGGCTTTCTCCTTTATTTTCTTGAGAGGGCAATTACACTGGTAGTCGTTTTGGTGGCTGACTCAGTGCCCACTGACTCATGGGAACCGATGGGTCTCGACCAGTGCTGCCTTCTGTTCGGCATTTAACTCACAGACAGAAGAAGCATGACTCCATCTGCACCCTCAATTTGCGGCCCCCAGACCTTAACAACATAAGTGGGCAATTTAGTTTTTCGGTTCAGCTGGTGTAAAGTCAAACAGCGTTTGTTTAAATTAAAGACTGGCCTTTACACCCAGTGGTTCTACGTGCCCACTTATCAGACTGTTTATCAAACAAAATAACTTCTTATCAAGACATATTTTCTGTAATTTGACTCTTTAAAGGAAGAGTTTTCGTATATATTTGCTTTCTTGCCAAGAGTTAGATGAGACGATTGATACCACTCTCATGTCTGTACAGCAGCCAGTTAGCTTAGCTTTACGATAAAGACTGGAAACAGGGGGAAACAGCCAGCCTGGCTCCGTCCAGAGGTAACAAATCCACTTATTAGCACCTCTAAATCTCACTAATTAACAGGTTATATCTTGTTTGTTTAAAACCAAAGTGTAAAAACTACAATTTGCCGTTTTATGGGGGGTTATGTGCCAAAATATTTCTTGCAGCGGTTTAACCAAGAAATAGTGTGGCGCAAAATGCCCCGTTAAAACTGCAAAATATTGTTTTTACACTTCAGTTTTTCTACTGATTAAATAAACAAGATATAACATGTTAACTGGTGGGCTTTAGAGGTGCTGGTAGGCCGATTTGTAACTTTTGGACAGAGCCAGGCTAGCTGTTTCCCCTTGTTTCCAGTCTTTGTGCTAAGCTAGGCTAACTGGCTGCCGGCTATAGCTTCATATTTAGTGTACAGACATGAGAGTGGTATCAATCTTCTTATGTAACTCTTGGCAAGAAAGTGTAGTGTATTTCATTTAATAGATTTAGAGGCTTTTTGTCCTGCACAATTTTGTTTTTTTTCTTATTACCGATGGCTGGCTGCTGGCTGCAGCTGGTAAAATATATCTACTTGTTTCCAATGCGAATCACCTTGTTTCATCACAAAATCAAGTTTCATTTTTCTTGATTCTAGCGTAGTGACCGGTCTTATTCTTTCACCTTTTAAACTCCAGACACTCATTTCTGGAAACTTCTTGAAACAAGCTGATTTCTAACAGAAACAGGCTGAAATGATCTCACTGCGCTGGCAGATTCATTTCTCTTGCTGTAAGAAAAGAATATTTTTAGGACTTAATTATAGACAGAGAGGAGAAGATGGGGACTTTTTGTCATCTATTTGTACAACTAACACTAATAAGCTTATAAAATTGTGTGCTCACAGAAGCACGCTCGCATTCTTCTGTTTTCTCACTTGCATAATAAAAGTATACATATATTTTTATGCAGCCCCACATGACTTCATGACAGGCAGTTTGTGGTGAAGTTTGTCCAAGCTGGAAGCACAATACAAATACCAGAGGGAGACAAATGTCCATTTTTTGCAGCCGCAGTCTTGGGCAGACAGTTTTAACACCTAACATTTCCAGACAAGTCCAATAACTTGTCGACTTAACTATACACATGCAATGCCCAGCAGCTGTAGCTGTTTATGTAACCCCATAAAATGCACTACCGTTCAACCCTCCCACATTTCCTGCTTAGATAATCCTATTTAAGTCAAAAGATGAAACCTGAAACCATTAACATAAGACTTGTTATTTTACAGTAGTCCCTGCTTCCACTAAATGTCTATCAGACAGGGAGTTGCTGTCAAAAATACTTTCATTTAGCACAGGAGAAAGTGAATAAAATATGGCTCAAGAAAGTATAAAAATACATGAAACAAGCTCGGTTTTCTCTTTGAATTTATATTCAAAGTGTTGATGATTTTGGGCACGTTGTAGCTACAGCACCTATAAAGAGTTTTATGGTCTGTGGTATTGTAAAGAACATGGTGCAGGCCCTACTAATAAACTACTTTGTTACCTTGTTTATTGCCTGACAGCAGAGCAACTGCAGTATATTTGGGAACATCCTTGTGAAAATGTTTTTAAAAATCTGAGTTCTGACAGCCAGTTTTCCTGACAGAAAGCCCCTGTGATGTGCAATGAAAGGTTCATTTACATGAAAATTAAATATATTTGAATAAAAAGAGTACAAGATAAACACAAGCCAGACCATCACTCACCTTGGTCCTGGTTTCCACTGAAAAACAAAGAATTTAGATCCAGATTTGGACCTGGTCTGTCAGCCAACACTTCGATAAGATCCCATAGAGGTTGTCGATCACTCAGTGTTCGTGACAGAGGAGCTGATGTTGCTGCTGGACTGGAGTCGGAGAGGGAGCAGCTCTCCACTATGATCCACTCCCTGTCATCCTTTAGAGGAGGAGGACCAGCCACAAACGGTCCAGACTTGTGTTGAGGAGGAGGCGTTTCCTTTTCCTGAGAGATAAGTGACACTCATGCATGTACCACTGATCTGACTCCAAAATAAAAGCCCCAAAAATGCAGGTAAACCCCGCTATAGAGTCCTCACTTTTAAAGAAATCCTCCTCTCCAGGAGTTATTCTGCCTCTGTGACCAGAGGGAGGTGATCTCTCCTCTGCTAGCCACAAACGCACCACAGTGAGGTCTGTTCACTCTTAAGCCAGGAGGGTGGAACAGGAAATAGCTAGTCGGCTGCCATGGGCACCGGGCGGTGGTGCTTCTGGGGTTTGTGGATTAATTGAGCTCTTTGTGTTTTAATCTCAGCGTCGAGGGAGGGAAAAAGAGCAAACAGAGTTTATCAAGCAAACAGTGAAGTGGCACGCAGCACAGAACCAGCAGGTGCTGTTGTTTGGTAGAAAGTCATTAAGTACATTTACTCCTGTACTGTAATTAAGTACATTTTGTATTGAGTATTTCCATTTTACATTCATTTATACTTCTACTCCACTACATTTCATCATATTTGTCTATACCCTTGTCTTTGCCTGTTCATGTTTGTATTTATTGTTGTAACAATGTTTTCATGCTGACATCTTATCTAGGTATCTCTTGAAAAAGAGATTTTAATTTAAACGAGATTTTTACCTGGTTAAATAAAGGAAACTCAAGTAAATTCAATTATAACATACAATGCGCTCTTATAGATTAATCCAATATATAGTTGGGGCTCCTTGTTATGTTTCAGATGTCTATGAGTTGTTTACAGTTCAACCAAAGACACTTTTCCCAGTAGTTTAATTAAAAAAATAGTTTGAGGCCCAAAGAGGTAAAAATTATCCAATACTTCACAAAAAAAGACAAGAAAGTAAAAGTCCTTCATTAAAAATCCAACATAAGTAAGAGTATAGAAGTATTATCAGCAAAATGTACTTTAAATATCCAAGCAGAAATTCTCATGGCTCCTGTGAGTGATATATTATCATATATTACATGAATAGATTGTTATTACTAATGCATCAATGTGTAGTATTTTCCTGTTGTAGCTGCTTGAGGTGGAGCTAATTTTAAATATTTTATATACAGTTAGCTAGTTTAGTCCTGTGTTTCCCAACCTGAGGGTCGGGCCCCTCCAAAAGGTAACCAGATAAATCTGAGGGGTCACGAGACGATTAATGGAAAGAAAAAAGAAAAAGAAAAATCTAAATTCTGCTACATAAATTAGTTTTCTTTTACTTTTCTCTAATCTTTGTGTTTTTTTTGTGAAATATTGGATAATTTTACTTCTTTGGGCCTCGAACATCATCATTTAAATGAAAACATCTGAGAAGTTTAGTTTACATCGTAAATGTGTGACACAGGGTCCTAAATAAACTGCTTTTTTTGTATAAAAGGGTCACAAGCCAAAAGGTTGAGAAATACTTTTAAACACCTTTTAATCTTAAACAACGTCTGGTATTTTATAAGGTACTGGTGTGTTTTTATATAAAACCTTAATCTGTAAATTAACTGTCAACTGTCAGGTAAACAGAGGGGAGTGTTTGCAGTAAAAAGTACAATATTTCCCTCTAAAATGTAGTACAGTAGAAGTACAAAATATCATAAACTACAAATAATCAAGTACCTCAGAATTGTACTTATGTGCAGTACTTGAGTAAATGTACTTAATTTCTTTCCACCACTTGTAGCAGAACTTTTCTTCTTTCTTGTGACCCTTTGGAGGGTCCTGACCCTCAGGTTGGGAACCACTGGACTAAACTAACTAACTCTATATAAAGTATTTAATCTACAGTAGTTTCACCTCAACCAGCTACAACAGTAAAAATTTAACAACAATCTAATAATGTAATATCTAACAGGGACCATTTCTTTTCAGATCTTTTACTTTTGATACTTTAAGTACATTTTGCTGATAATACTTCTGTACTTCTACTTAAGTAAGAAAATGAAAGCAGGACTTTTATTTGTATGGAGTATTTTTACATTGCTGTATTGGTACTTTTACTTAAGTACAGGATCTGGGTACTTGTTTGACCACTGGTGGAGTCTGACACTGAACCAGAGCCGTGTTATGCATTGTAAAAGAATTGTTTATGCGGTTGAGCGTCTGTAAAGTGCTATTTTAAAGTTTAGTGAGTGTTGATGTGGCACTCGGTTGTGTTTTTAGCAAAGCAGTAAGCAGTCATTATGTGGGCTGCTGTCATTCAGATGCTCTCATGGTGGGTTTTAAAGCAGTCAAGAGAAAAATATGTCCCTAAAAACACACCGAGGCCACAGCCAAAACAATGATCCAACCGCGAAGGGACATTCCTGCGTGCACATTGCTCTTAATTTAATGTGTTTCACTCAGTTTAAATCAAACGGCTGGTGAATGCACCCCTATCTGCACCAGCTGCCTTCGCCTGTGTTATGTCAGGCCTGTCCTCTTCCTGACACTCTGCAGGAATAACATACCCCTTTGCAAATTCCTCAAATTCCCAATCGTATTTGTGCATTGGGAGAACACTGGGACGGCAGTTTCCTAGCGAAACACTCTCTTCCTTTCAGCCGCTCTGCTCGTTACCATTGGCCGAACAGAGTCCCATCCTGGCCGGCTGGATGTCGCAGCACCAATCACAGGAGAGAGTGACAGCTCAACGATGCTGTGGAAACATGGCTGCTTGTTTTTCCCTCCACCAGACTGGCACTGATCGTGACTAATGTTTTCCTGCATATGGGCAGTTATTAACTTTGGGCTATTTTCACAGACAGACAGACAGATGGGCTTTGTGGTGCATGCAGGATTACTCAAGAGCAAATACACTCTGGGCCACACCTGCTCCCACTGTTAATTGTAATATGTTTCATTTAATTTTAATAAAGCGGTCATGAGCTGAGACAGAGACGTTTTTGGGTGCACAGTGAGTTAATTGTAAGCATCTTTCTTCATAATTCTTGTATGTATTTAAAAAACTGTTCTTACTTCTTCCAAATAAATTGAGGGCGTCTATTTTGTATTAATTACAGACCTCAAATCCAATTACCAAACTCAAAGACATTAATTATCTAGTCAAGTGGTTCCCAGGAAGAGCCCAACTGATACCAATACATCAGCTTATTGCAGACATATTGGTATCTGTGTACATGTAAGTATGTACTGTATGTTTGAGGTGATTTAGAAACTGTCTCCATTGTCTGTAGACGAAGGATTAAACCAGCTCTATGGAGTTTTTAACTGGCTATGAAACAGTCTCAATTTAATACTGATGCCTCTATATGACCTACATAAGCAAACAAGACCAACAGAGAGAAGATTTCTATTAGTTTCTAATAGTTATTCTTAATGCCTGCCACCGGGTCNTAAATTCAAGTTGCTTCAGCCGCTAACTGAAGGTCCGTCTCCGGAGCTGCCGCCCGCTCTCCTCCTGGAGAAGTAGTCTCCTTGCAGCGGGGAGTAAAATGGAGGGAACATGTAACCTAACGTTAGGTGAAACACTACCGCCTTTGTCCACAGGGACCGCCAAAATCAACACAAAATGAAAAGTTCCATTGAGCTGCTTTAATCAATTAATCAAGAAAACAATGTGCAGATTAATAATGAAAATAACTGTTAATTGCAGCCCTAGAAAAAAATCCAGAATGGTTCAGACTATTATTGCCAAACTTTTCAGCTTGTGACCCCTTTAAATGAATCAGTGGAAATCAGTCATGGCCTCATGCTGACTTGAGCTGTGAGCAGTTCAACCAAAGAGTCATTTTTCCTTCTCAGATTGTTTCATTTTAATGATCTTTAGAGGCCTGAAGAGGTGAAAGTATCCAGTTTTTCACAAGGAAAAAAAGGTCAGAAAACAAATGTATTTTTGTGTCCTAAATCTCAATAAAAGAAAAACTGCTTGTCGCCTCCAAGTATTTTTAGAAGTCTTGCACAACCCAGCTTCAAAGTTTTGTATCCGTCTATGAAAAAAAGAAAAAAGGTTATTTTGTGTTCTTGGCATACTCTTTTCTGCCTCCTCCGTGACTGGCAAAGTTGCGGACTCGGTGGATCTTGGCCAGCTGGGTCTGTATAGTCTTCATTATGTCTATGTGGTCTGGGATGTGAACGTAGCGGACGTTCCTGCCGGTGATGAACAGGTCCTGCAGCCGGGTGAGCTGACCCCGTCTGTCCCGGTACAGCACATCCTCCAGACGAACGTTCATGAAGGCGTCCACGTTGACCACGCGGCCCCGCGCCGTGCTCTCGTTCTTCAGGTCCACCGTGGTCACCTCTCCCTGCAGGCCCTGCAGCAGGACCACCATGCTGTTTTCTGCGATTGTTCGCTCCCGGATGGAGTTGATGACTTCAGTTGGGCCCGACGGCGGGGCTTCAGTCCTCTCTGACTCCATGGACACTGATGAAGAGGACGTCAGGACGTCAGGGACACCTGCAGACAGGTAGAAGATTAGCTACAGTTAATTAACAAAGCTGTGAATGGTTATTTATTGTGTAATATGTTTTATTGATGTTTCTCTACAGTGTGTATGATATCTGTCCGTGTGTAATGCTGCTGATGCTGTGAACTGAGCCATGCAGTACTGAAAACTAATTCCACTGATTCTGGTCCGGTGGTCTTTAAAGTAAAACTGAAGTGAATAAAAACCAAAAACTGGGAAATATTAAAACTTCTAATCAAAACAACTTATATTGAGAGCTGAGAAGAGCTGTTAAACTGTCAGTGAAAAGCTTTAAAACATCGTTAATTTGCCCACCCTCTGTTAAACTTCAAACAATGTGAATTAGAAAATTAGAAAACACAAGCAAAGAATAGATTTTAGTTATTTAAAAAAATACCTTGATCTCAGTGGTGGAATGTAACTAAGTATATTTACTCAAGTACTGTACTTACTGTAAATTTGAGGTACTTGTACTTCACTTGAGTCTTTTCTTTTCATACCACTTTATACTACTACTCCACCACATCTCAGAGGGAAATATTGCACTTTTTACTTCACTACATTTATCTTACTTAATTTGCAAATTAAGATTTTTGCATACAAAATATATGAAGAGTTTATAAAATATGATGTTTTGTTATAAATTAAATGACTCAACAGTTTATACAAAAACAATTAGTCGATAAATTACTTTGGCAACTATTCTGATAATCATTAAAGTCATTTTTCAAGTAAAAACACATCATGGTTGCAGCTTCTCAAATATGAAGATTTGCTGTTTTTCCTTTTAATTATTTTTATAATTGTGAAGGTGTCACTTTGGGCTCTGGGTAACTGTGACAGCATTTCTCACTATTTTCAGACTTTTTACAAACTAATAAGTCATACTAATCTAATGATATAACATAATGACATACTTAAACAGAGTAAACAGAGTATTTTTATAGTGTGGTACTTTTACTTGAGTAAAGGACATGAATACTTCCGTCACCACTGCTTGACACTTTTATCTCTCTAAGTAGGCACTTGTAGCAGACAACATACTGTACATTTCCACGTATAGCCACATGCTTAAGTACACCTGTATTTAATAAAGCATTAATGAAGTCAGTCATCATCTCAGAGATGAGAATTACTGGTGAAACCCAGGACAGAAAAAAGGCAATTATTACTCTACCAATTAAATGAAAGATCACTATAAAACCTTAATATTACATAGAGGATATTAGTATTTTTAAGTACTGTCCCTTACACCTCACCAAACTGGAAAGATTTATTATATGTTACCTGGCTTTGGCAATGTTACAGGAGGTTTCCAAGCAGAAACACAAGGCAGGAATTGACATCTCTTTAACAGATGCTCTGTTATATTGATAAACTATTAATAGCCTTAAAAAGCAGCATCAGTATCAGTCCCAAACATGTTCAACACTGATATTTGTGAGTCTAACTTTAATTCAGCAGTTAAATTAGCCACAAAATGAACCTGTAACAGTCAAAAACTAATGTATATTATTAGTTCTACCTTCCAAAACGATTAAATAACTCAATGTGGGTGTGAAAATTATGTGATACTGGTGCAGGTTTATGGAGGATATTACAGAGGATGCAGCTAATTCCATGTAAGCATCTTCACCTTAAAATGAGCAGTTTTATTATGGACTCTGGTAGAAGTTGAATTAGCTTCACCGTTAGCTTTAGCAGCGACCTAATTAAGTCCGACAGAGCCTCTAGAGAGCACGTTACCCGGTGACTCTGACATTTGTTGAGTGTTACATTTACCTGCATTAGTTGAACACTTATTTCACGTGAAAAGTCCCGCACAATGAGGATAAACCGTTCAAAGATGTCAAACAAGTTCCCGCAACAAGTCCGAGCCAGGAAGTGCAGCGTGATGACGTTTCACTTTGCGTCGCAGATTTACTTCAACGCGGGACGACAGCGCCCCCTGCAGGCGGCTCCACACAACAGGTTAATACACAGCACAGGGTGATTTTTACTTAAATATATTCATGTTTAAAATCCCTGAATATTGGAGGTCGGAATAACATTACAGTATCTAACAGTCTCTTACATTCCTGTGTTTAAAATTTTAAAAAGATAAATAGACCTACCAATCACAACACAACAGAGTGACACCATACTAATGTGATATAAAGTAACAGTAACAGTATGAAGTACCAACAAAATTAAAATAAAGAAGCCTGTATTGACAAAATTGTGCAAATACAAATCTCTGACAGAATTTTTTTTTATGCAAAAAAGTACCATATATATGGGATTAAAACAGTCTCACAAAGTATCCACAATGTCAAGTTACGTAACTGAATGAAACACAATGCACAAATAAATCCAGAGTGATTTGTATCTGTAAATCTGTATATGTGCCTCTAATTTACTACTTGTATATCATATGTACGTCAACTTAGCATTTTTAAATGGAAACAGATTTGTGAATCTCCACCTATTCGTGTGGATCCTTTTGAGGCCATGTGGAGAGAAATTAGGCTCAAAATGATCACAAATGTGTATTACTCCATAAATTTCTCTCCATAGAAATAGAGTTCACATACTGAAGTAACTTTGAGGAAAGTATTCTTACAGTAGGTGACTGGAGATAGTAGGACTGTACTTTTAAATCAGTTAAAACCTTTAACGACAATGTTAAAAATGCATTTTATAATCTTGGTTGAATAAATCACATACAATCTCTAAATAATGTGAGAACTGAAAACTTAAAAAATAAATATTTGCTATTGTATACCAGCTAAAAAAAAACATATTCTGCAAGCCCAAGTTTGTCTAGAGTAAGTCTCAAAATGATCACTACCTCATTAAGTATACAAAAGTGATTTGAAATTTATATATGCAGGTTTTGGAATCAATAAAATATCAACAATCTGTCAATGGCCACTACATCCAAGTCCGTCATACTTCATGTTACCATAGACCTTTTAAAAAGTAATTAAAAACTCTTTTAAATTTGTATTTTTTTATTATTATTATTTAAATACCACCAGAGCAACAACATAAAACATACAACAGATTCCAACAAGCCTGCACACTCACAAGGAGAAAGATTTTCTTTTTTTTAAGCAGGAAAAGGTCTCCCCAGGTTTAAAAATCTCTTTTACAGGAGAGTTCTGGACAGAATAACCATGAGTTAAATAAGATATGACCAGAATAATCAAGAATTGTCATTATGATCACCCACTTCATGTATATAAAGAAATCTACTACATTACCCATTCAATAGTTATTCAGAATCAGATTCGGGTTTATTGCCAAGTAGGTTTACACATACAAGGAATTTGCCTTGGTTTGGTCGATCAATTAAAAATGTAATCATCTTAAAAATGAATGAATAACAGACTCCTCTGGAGCCCTGTCAAGATCCCTGCATCAGAATGACTCATTTAGTCTTACATCATGTAAAAAACTGAACACAAACAAAAACATATGAATAAATGCTTTATTGAAACCATAAAATTATTACATAGAAAATACATGATCAAATATAGCAGACATTACAATTTGTAGTCCATTTATGAGGTACTTTAGCAAGTGCATATTAAACATATTTAAATAGAACAAACATTTTTGGTCTAATGTCAGTTCAGGTGCTTCAGTCACTGGATATTTATCTCACTCTCTGATCTACTTCAATGTTAAACAACCAAGTGTTGAACTGAAAACATCAACGACTGCATATTTTACAGATTAATAATAATGTGGTTTTACCTGAGATAAAGACTCTGGCATCAACCAGAGTTAGGCAGTAAAGCTGAAACAATAAATGTGTCGGAGCCTCTCGTTGAAACTACACAACAGGGTCAGAGGTCGTCCATCATGGCCAGCAGGTCGTCTCCTTTGCTGCTGCTGGCGGGATGTTCAGGCTGCTCCTCCTCTTCTACAAACTGTCCGGCGATTCGAGCCAGCTCAGTCGCAGCCTGTTCGTCCTGAATCAAACAAACATGTCAACTTTTCACATATTCATTTTTCATTAATCTACTTTTATTCATTTCAAATTTTAATTTGAGCATAAATGCCTTCAGATGCACAATCTCGTTTTCTGAGGGACATTTAAACAAAAAATAAATACATAAAGAATAGTAATTATAATAAATAGAAAATGTCAAAAACAATCAACATACACGTAAGGGCTCTCCCACAATCCTAAACCACACATACACCTCTGTAACAACTGCCATTTGCACAAAATTAACGAGAAATAACATTATTAATTATTAAAAAAACAAACCAGTGATGTGGCCGTTATTAAGCAGGTGGTTAATAATTAGTTAACTACCGTCTATAAAGAAAAACTGGGGTTTCATTTTACAACCACATCCTCAAACACCACATTTAATCTACTTCTAATGATGTGTGATACGGATTCATATGAATTACAATATATGTCAGCCTAATAAGGTGTGTATACTACACCTTATTGCTACATCAGGACCTGCTGTTTTTATCATTGGTATTACATCACCCTACCTGCATCGCTTGAATATTTATCACTCCAAACAAGGACTCCTCAGCTCCACCTGAAACTCCCCTGTTAACCAAAATAAAAGTTTTATTCGTGGGAATTAATTTAATTGCAGCGAATGAGTAAAGAGAAGAAAAGCACTCACGCCTTCTCCTCCTCTTGGTCTGTCGTGAACAGGTTGATCCGGAAGCCGGTTTCAGCTTTGGGCAGGTCCTCGGCCTTCATGCTGCCCATCAGACGAGCCAGCAGGTTCAGCTCCTCTTTGGCCAGCAGGTTGGGAGCGCCATCTGTCTGCAGCAGGATGGAGGCGCACAGGAAGGTTTTACAAACAAGGAGTACACTGTATGTAATGCATCATCAATACAAAATACACAATTACGAGTAAAAGTCCTGCATTCAGAATCTTAAATAAAAGTACACAAGATTATCAGCAACATGTACTTTCAGTATCAAAAGTAAAAACACTTTTTATGAAGAGAAATGGCCCCTTTGAGTGTTATATTATTAAATATATACACTCCCCTCCAAAAGTATTGGAACAGTGAGGCCAATTCCTGTATTNTGCTATCTTCTAAGTTGTGTATCAGATCCAGATGTAAATACCTGGAAATAAAAGCTGAAATGTTGATCTCTTGTCTCATATTCATCTTTTGATGTCAAACCCAAATGTTTTCAGTCTACAGCAAAAATACAGGAATTGGCCTCACTGTTCCAATACTTTTGGAGGGGAGTGTAATTTGATGATTATTACTGATGTTTTAATATGTAAGCAGCATCTTAATGTTGTAGGTGGAGCTACTTTAAACTTCTTTATATACAGTTGAGTAGTTTAATCTCTAATAATGCTTCATATTTCATAAGATGATCATGTGGTTTGTATGTAAAATCATAATTTGCAAAGAAAGCAGTCGTGCAAATGTTGTGCACTAAAAAGTACAATATTTCTCACTGAAATGTAGTGGAGTAGAAATATTAAGTAAATTAAAAGTATCACTTGAATAAATCTACCTAGTTCCCCCACCCCACTGGCACCTCACTTATAAATAACAGGTCTAACTAATAACGCTATATAAATATATAATTTATATATATAAAGTGCTATATAAATGCAGCCATTTACCATTTAATGAGGGCATGGTCGGATTACTACTACCTAAGTACATTTACTCAAGTATTGTACTTCGGTACAAATTTAAGGTGCTTGTACTTTACTTGAGTATTTCCATTTTATGCAACTTTATACTTCTTTTCCACAAATATTGTACTTTTTACTCCACTACATTTATCTGACAGCTTCAGTTACTTTTCAGATTACAGTTTTTATACCCTTCCCATCCAGTGAAACCACGTATCTCCTAATTTAATGATTCTCAATGTGAATGTTTCTGATAAACTGAAGGATTAAGTGTTCCTTTATGGGTTGAGAAAATTCTCCTACTCCTTAATCTAAATAAACTATTTAAACCCTCCTTGGATTAGCTGGAGAATGCAGCATCACAAAGCTGAAAACAGGCTGCTGGCAGGACAGCGACGCTACAAACATATGGTGATCTTATAGAACCATGATGCATTGCTGTAGGTTAAACTACCCAACAGTATATAAAGTAGTTAAAATCAACTCAACCTCAAACATCTAAAGCAGTAAAATGCAACATACACATTAATGCAGCAGTAATATTAATCCAGAAACATCAGATATAAAGTAAAACACTGACAGGGAACATTTTACTGCACAATGTGTACTTTTACTTTTGATACTTCAAATTTTTCTGATAATACTTACATATTTTTAGTAAGGTTTTGAGTGCAGGACTTTTACTTGTAGTGGAGTATTTTCACAGTGTGGTATTAGTACTTTTACTTAAGTAAAGGATCTGAATACTTCTTCCACCACGGCCCGTGGGTACAGACACACTTCTCTTCTGTGGTATTTGGCAGGTTAACCAAGTTCTGCTGTTGTTTGAACACAGATTCTGAACTTCAATATTTTGTTCATGCTAGAGATGAAGAAAGGCTGTAAAATCTGTCCCAAAGACTGCCATAGGAACTGTGCAGCTATATTATGTAGGGAAAATACATAATAATAATAATAATAAATATAAATCAATGTGAAAAGACCTATTATTACCTTGACAGAGGGAACCTTGGATGTGTGTGTCTCCTCTGGATGGTTCACAGAGTACCTTTAATTCGTGAAACACAAAACACAGCAGTGTCATCTTCTAATCCTACCAGCTGTAGTATATGTGGTGTAGTAGCACACAGTTCATACATACATGTTCATGCCCAGTCTGATGACTCGGTCTCCATGCAGTTCGAAAGACCCCTCTCTGATGGGGCTGGTGTAACTTCCTCCTGTGGGGAACTCACTTCGTCTCACTTCTCTGCCCTTGATGTCGAACGTCCTGTGGAAACAGGAAGCAGATGATGACACTCTGGAGTATTAAGATATTTCCGACAAGCAGTCAGAGACTAAATATAGGACAATGTCAAACTAAGACATGTCAGCACAGCCTTTGCAGTTGCATCAGACATCTATAAGCAGCCACATCTGGTGCCACTAATGGAGGTCAAGTGTTAAATTGGCTGTGTGGAAATGATGCCTAACAACTGGGCTGGGGGTCCTCCTCCAAGAAAATGTGAAGGTTTTTTTTTACTTAAAACTATGCAATTTCACATCATTTTGGACCATTATTATTTTATTACTACTATAGATAAAGCCCAAAAAGCTTAAAGACGAACCTTGCAATAGTTAATAATAATAGCCTACAGACTCGACCAACTCCAGACCTCCAAGCACCCCTACCTGCCAAATTTCCAGTTCTCTCTGCTCTAGTACACCTGAACCAGCTGATGCTCAAGCCCTGAGTGAGTTGCATCAGGTGTGTTCAAAACATACCGCGATGAGTATGTTACCAACTTACTATTGTTGTGTTATTGATTTATTTTCCACTGATCAGGGCCAATAAACTGATGATGATGACAGCGGTGCGTACAGTAGATGGGCTACACTCACATGTTATGGATTCACAGAAAATTAACATTTATAACACAGGCACTTAAGCAACAGTCTTTTTGTACTTATTCACTAACTATCGAGCTATTTGGCACTCAGTTAATGTGATGAACATGGTTTTATCAGTGCTTATCATCGCGCATTAGTAAACAACCAGTTCTGACCCGATATTCTAACAGAATGACTGGAAGATGAATTTGCTTTCATCAGTGATATTATGTACTGCTTTCTACTTGTAGGGCTGCTGTACTTTCTAGTCAACTAATTTATTTCCCATTCAGTGACATTTACACTGTTTTACCAGTGCTTACAGTGATCGGTTCATATTGGGCACAAAAAGGCTTAGGCGCTGTGCCTAAGCCGTATAATGGCAGGGAAAACCCTGATATAGTTTAGAGAATATTATAGATCCAAGATGAAACTGACAGAAGGGCGAGACTGAGAGGAAAAGAGAGGGGAGGATGGCAGGTTAACAAGGGGGATGCATTTTGGTCATTTTGCTAACAAGGTGGATGGCATCCTCCCTCAAATCACCTACTGGTTATAAACCAAAGTACTGGACAAATTGCGCTAGATGACAAGTAATAAGTCTTTACAATTCATCCTGAGGGGGACACGATTGTCTATAAATTTTGTACCAATCCATCTAGTAGATGTGGAGATTATTCCACTGGTTAATTGAATACTTTGACCTCTTGGTGGTGCTGGAGGAAAAGTCAGGGGATCACCAAAGTCATTAGGATTCATCCTCTGGAGACCTTGAACGTCTGCAACACATTTTATGGCAAACCATCTCATATTTGTTGTGAAATTTCAGTGTATAGTTGCTGAATACTAGTGGAATAGATACTACATGCTCGCTAGAAAAGGGGGACAGGACTTTGGATCATGTTTCGTTATCCAACAGCACTCTGTAAGCCACCATGTACATGTAAAAGATAGTTACAGCCCAACATTCGATATTTCAACAGATTTCTAACTATCAGAACACATTCACGGCCGTGTTGTTGCTCACCTAATAAGCCCTGGAACATCTATCCCATGAGGCACTGGGCCTGATGTCGACAGGGCAAAACGTCCGTTGGGTTTCTGGACTTGATTTTTGAGGAAAAGTGACACCTAAGAGGAAGGAATAATGAAAAAAAAATCACTAATTGATATTGAAAGCTGTTATATTTTCATTTCACGCGTATGGAGGGATGAGACTCACGCGAACATGCATGTCTTGAAAAAATATGAGCAGAGTTTGTCTGAGAAGCTGGAATTCACCTTCTGATAAAGATGAGTAAACCTACGACAAGAGGAACAAAAACAGGTCTCACAGGATGTACACAGGCGATAAAATCTGACAGCTGGAATTTAGACCGTGGACTAACGTACTGTAGAGACTGTATGGACTACTGTATCCTGGGGTGATATAGCACACCTGTATTTGGTCTTTGGTATTCAGTAATGAATACGATTTATTAACATCCCTAAATATACCTCGATGATCTTCCTATGTGTCTCGTCCACTTGGTTCACGACCACAGGAGTATCTTTCACTAATTCCCTGATGGTATCTATGTGATTGTAAGAGATGAGCAGCAAGTCTTTCGGCCGTGGACAGAGGAAGACTTGATATTTGAACGCCATGATCATCAGCTCATAAAGCTACAGGAAGAAAAAAGAAAGAAGATATGAAGATATGAACACCCTGCAATCAAACAAAACTACTTTTGTGCTCTCCAACTGACAATTTTCCCAACATCTTTCTCAAATTGTTATTGTATAATGAGTTACAACTGGTACATAAGCTGTAGACTTAAAATTTGGACTTGAGACAGACTCAAAAATGAAAAAAACAACAACATTTTAACGATTAAAACCTCAAGATTTTCCCTGGTAAAATCCTGGAAACATAAAACAAAATAAGACAGGGCCAGGCAGGCCTTGCATGGCCACGCCAGCGTGTTATGGGACTTGGTTTTAGCTATATAACAACAACTATTAACAGCTTTTTGAAGAAAAATGTCCAAATGTTGATTCAATTTAATCATCAGCATTCAATTCCTATGAAGAGTTGTCTCAAACTTGCCCTCAAGGACTTGAGACTTGACTTGGACTTCACTCAAGATACTTAAAAAAAAAATTATATTATCTAGTACATACCCTGTCCATGCTGGCCGGGTTCAGCCTCATGATGGAGGCGTGCGCTAACCGAGTTAGCACTGTTTTCATTGTCCTGTGAGAATACAGCTGCTGAGGTTTGAGAAGTTCATCCATAAAGGCTTTACTAAACATGGTCCCAACAATGTCATTCATAACTATGAACAGGGAAGAGACAAAAACAGAAAGGTGGTTAATTCTGCCTAGAATTTGTTATTGAACATTAGAACATCTATTAGACTTCTTTATAAAGGCAAAGGACAGTACATACAGAAGCAGTGAAAAAGTGTTCAGTCTGGTGGGTAAACTGCGTATCAAATAGGTTATTATGCCTTAATTTTATGCCTTTGAGGTTGATTAAAAACCTCCATAACACCCAAAAAATGCAGATACTGCACTCTGCCTTTGGACAGTCGTCAGGGGAAAACACAGTATCTACAAAAAAAAAAGAGTTCTTTCACCTTTCTGTTTTTTTAAAGAAAGTAAACTTTATCTTGATTATTTCCAGTCCATTATAGGGATTAAATGTATCTCTATGTTGCTAGTGTGAGTCTGTGTGTCAAGTATTCATATTTACAGTATATGGAAATGAATAACAAATGAATCTACAATTTAATACATTTAAATATGTGATTTAAAGGTAGTTTAATCACACCAAATCACATGAATTCCACTAGAGTCAGAATCTGAGATGGCAGTTACGGCTACTCTGCTAACCTAGTTACCGTTAGCAAGAGTTTAGCTGTGTTTGTTTTGCCATCACCAATGGATCTGACTACTGCTTCATTTAGTTATGTACAATAAAAAACTGAATTACCAACATGTTAGTTCATCAAAATGATTATTTTCATACATTTACTGAAAAATCAGTAAGCAAATTTAGCTTTAGCTTTAGCTAGCCGTGGCTATCTCCCCCATAGCTCACACTTCCACGTTCAGGTCCAGGTTTATTTATCTATCACATATAATATATAGATATAGTTGATATAGTTCTTCTGCTCTAGCTATCTAGTTGACTGTCTCTGACCATTTCAAACGCTGTTTTAATAAAAATATTACATTCATATGGCATAATATTTTTTACATGGTAAACAGATGCTAAAATATTAGATTCCTGTCTTCTTACTTTCGACCAAATATACTGTATAGTTATGGTGTTTTGGCTCTTTAGGGCAGTGTATTCTAGAGACTACTATATCTCATAATTTACCCATAGACTGTATAATATAATATATAATATAATATTTTTTACAGTCTATGAATTTACCTCTGTTTATAGTAATTAGCAGTGGTGGAGTGTAGTACAATTTTGAGGTACAGGTTCTGCTACTTTATACTTCTACTCCAGTACATATCAGAGGGAAATGTTGTACTTTCACAAGCTACCTGGCAGTATATAAAGTAATTAAAATCAACTCCACCTTTATCAATTGCAACATTAAAGTGAGACATTAATGCATCAATAAATGTAATCCAATAATATCAATTAGATTATTCTGAAATGGGCCACTGTGCAAAATGAGTACTTTTAGTTTTTGTACTTTTTTACTTAAGTAAGAATTTGAATGCAGGACTTTTACTTGTAACAGAGTATTTCTACACTGTGGTATTGCTAAAAGCTCTGAGTACTGAGTACCACCACCACTAGCATTACAGCTAATAGTAGACACTACAGGTGCAGAAGGAGCTGACTAAACAATAATATGCTTAAGTATGACATGGATACCTCTTTTTCTGTCATTTTCTGACCACACTCCTGCATCCGAGTTAGGTTTCCCCAAGAAAGAAAAGAAAAAAAAATAGACTTGTCATTTGTGATGAGAATATGAGAAATGTGAGATGCATGTGCTCAGTTTATAAGCTGACATCTGACAGCTACAGCTTGTCAGGCAGAGGGATGACTGGGGGCTAAACACGTACACACCTACCAAGCCTGTTCTCTAGCCACCTCTACCTTTCTCTGAATTGTCCTCAGACGTGTTGTGAGCTCGCAGGCGTTGGTCCAGTATGTAAAGCATCTCTCCACCAAGATTAATAAAAGCCAGGGGGAGAGTTCTCACAGACATCTTGCAAAGACAAAGAAGGGATTGACTCCTATGAGAAAAAGCTGGTGCAGGAGTAGGCGTTAGAAGCAGTTGAGCCCCATGCAGATCAAAAGCACTCTTGGCATTTCAAAGGCATTATCTGATTGTTCCTGTTGTGAATTGCCACTGGGAACATATTGTCCATGTTAAGGCTTATCTGATTGTGCTCTCTGCAGATAACTCGTCACACTAAGATGCAACAGGTGGTCAGGAAGAGGATCAGCAGAGGCCAGACACAAGCTTATTGGCCAGGATAAGAATGACGTGTCAGCACAGCACAACCAACCACAGAAGGAAAACAGCTACTGTATGTCTATATGTTAAATTTCTAGAAAAGGACAAGAAAACCTATTTTATATGACAAGAATCTGTGCTTTATAGGCCTGTTGACAATCATTTACAGTATCCAAACATGAAAGTAAGAAACCAAATAATGACATTTACATTGCATCTTATTAAAGACTACATGGCCACTCTTCTAGGAAAGCTTTCCACAAGATTTTGGAACTTGGCTGCAGGGATTTGTTCCCATTCAGCCACAAGAGCATTAGTGAGGTTGGGTAAGGATTTTGGGCAATAAGGTCTTGCTCGTTCCAGTTCACCTCAAAGGTGTTGGATGGGGTTGAGGTTAGAACTCTGTGCAGGCCAGTTAAGTTATTCCACACCAAACTTGGAAAACCATTTCTTTATAGACCTTGCTTTGTGCACATTGTAATGCTGAATTAGGAAATGGGGTTCCCCAAACTGTTGGAGGCACACTCTTTTATCAATAAAGGCATAGTTTGACATTTTGGGAAGTATGCTTATTCGCTTTCTTGTTGAGAGTTACACGAGAAGATCAATAACACTCTCATATCAATATGAAGCTACAGCCAGAAACTGGTTAGCTTAGCATAGACTGGAGTCTTTGCTGGTTGGCTGGCAACCTCACAGTGATGACTCCAGGAAGTCACTGCACCCAGTCACATAATCCCCTTTAAACCAAAGGTGTCATTTTTTATACTTTGGTTTTTGAACGGATTAAACAAACAGGATATAACATGTTAATTAGTGAACTTTAGAGGTGCAGGTAGACAGGTTTTGTTACATTTGGAAAGAGCCAAGCTAGCTGTTTCCCCCTGGTTCCACTGTTTATGCTAAGCTAAGCTAACTGGCTGCTGGCTGTAGCTTCGATTTACCGTACAGACATGAAAGTGTGAAACATGAAACTTCTCATCTAACTCATCTAACTAGATTTCCTTTAATTGGAACTACATAGCCCAAACCATTAAAAACACCCCCAAACCAAAAGTACACAAAAATATGTGGACAAGGGTCAAAAATCTTACATTATAATAATTTAGGTCAGAGATGAATTCTACATGCAGTGTATGTTGAGGACAGCTACTGTAGCTGAACTGACTTGTGTATCTCCATGACTGAAGCCACATTTTACTAACTAAACTGTTAAGATCTCTTCACCACTTTTACGATGCCCACAGTTCTTTGTCTCTTTCTTTCTCTCTCTCTCATTCCCATTTCAAATAAAAGATTAGAGAGTAGAAACATGCAAATGAAAGTTTATCTTTATGCTCACTGACACAGCAGCTCACTCCCAGGGAGACAATTGCCTGTTTGTCACAGTCATGTCCACAGGTAAAAGCTTTTTGAGGATTGTGAAACGTATTACAAATTGACCAGTTGGGACAAAAATGGAAACATCTGGGGAGGAGAGCTGAACAAATCCTGATTGAGCTCACCGGACCATAGATTAGCCAACAAACCGATTATGGAGATCCATCATTACCTCTGGCTTCTCTCTCTGTAAGTCGAACTTAACATTGATAATTGTATTGTGTTGTTGTTTTTCTCACCATATCTCACTATTCTGCATATAAGAATGTGCTTTATCACACCACTTAGTATGTTTGCTTACATATTCAGCAAATATTTCTTTCATATTTGGACAGTTATCCTGTTTTTATGCATGTTGTTAAAACCTTGAAAAATGTCAATATAAAGTATCCTGTCTTCCCCCCACTAGAATACCCTCCTGTTCAGGTTCAGGGACAGGTTTCAATGACAACCCAGAGGTAGATTCAAGATTTTATAACCGGAACTGGATGGAGTCTATACCTGATGAGACTCCAGTATCTGCTATCTCCATTCCTGGAACACACGAAAGCTTATCATTATATGGAGGACCACTTGTTAGATGTCAAGTTTGGACCTTAAAACAGCAACTTAATGTGGGACTTCGGTATTTTGATTTGCATGCTGGGATTTGGTTGCCCACCCATAAGCACATGTATATTGAGAATAGTCACTGGGTGATTTGGAAACGAATTCAATTTGATGAGGTCCTAAGGATCATTTTAGATTTCTTAAATGTCCACAGGAGTGAGACTGTGCTTTTGAAAGTGACACTACATGGGTTTAACCAGAAGAAAGTTGTAGTACTGATGAATAAATCGATTGAAAAGTTCAAAAATAAAATATGGACTGAGTTGTCAGTACCACACATGCAACAGGCAAGAGGCAAGATTGTTTTTCTCCGGAGTACCACCTTCCATACTGGAACACTAAACCATAACTCATTTTTCCTTGAACACAACGAGCTAAAAGATGTTGAAGAGAAAATCAAGTCACACCTCTGTGGCCATCACATTGTGGTGACTGACAGTGCAGCATCATTTCATAGAAGTCCTAAAACGTTGGCTAAAAAAATTAACAAGCAGCTAAATAACTTTGTGGTGCAACATAAAAAAACCTCCTTAAACCGCGGTTGCTTGGGAGTCTTAAGCATGAATTTCCCCAGTGCTGATCTCATTAAAAACATAACTCAAGTCAAACCGTGCAAATGTGGTAAAGCTGCAGAAAAAGGACAAAGAAATGATGGACAGAAGCCTCAAATGACAACTGACCCACAAACTAAACAGGATATAAAGACAAAACCTGAACCTGACACTACACCTGAACCAGAATCACCACCAACTGAAGAAGATTCAGAGCCAACACCTGAACCAGAATCACCACCAGCTGAACAGGATTCCAAACCAGCGCCTGAACCACAATCACCACCAACTGAAAATGATTCAGAGCCAACACCTGAACCAGAATTACCACCCAGTAAAGAAGATTCAGAGCCAACACCTGAATCATTGCCAGCTGAACAAGATTCAGAGCCAACAGCAGAACCAGAATCACCACCAACTGAACAGGATTCCGAACCAGCGCCTGAACCAGAATCACCCACATCTGAGCAGGATTCAGAGCCAACACTTGAACCAGAGTCATCACCAACTGAACAGGATTCAGAACCAACACCTAAACCAGAATCACCACCTGAACAGGATTCAGAGCAAACACCTGAACCAGAATTACCACCAACTGAAGAGGATTCAGAACCAGTACCTGAACCAGAATCACCACCAATTGGAAACGATTCAGAGCAAACACCTGAACCAGAATCACCACCAACTGAACAAGATTCAGAACCAGCACCTGAACCAGAATCACCACCTGAACAGGATTCAGAGCAAACACCTGAACCAGAATCACCACCAACTGAAGAGGATTCAGAACCAGCACCTGAACCAGAATCACCACCTGAACAGGATTCAGAGCAAACACCTGAACCAGAATCACCACCAACTGAACAGGATTCAGAACCAGCACCTGAACCAGAATCACCACCTGAACAGGATTCAGAACCAGCACCTGAACCAGCACCTGCAACAGAATCACCACCAACTGAACAGGATTCTGAACCAGCACCTGAACCAGAATCACCACCAACTGAAAACAATTCAGTGCCAACAACACCTGAACCAGAATCACCACCTGAACAGGATTCAGAGCAAACGCCTGAACCAGAATCACCACCCGAACAGGATTCAGAGCAAACACCTGAACCAGAATCACCACCTGAACAAGATTCAGAGCAAACACTTGAACCAGAATCACCAACAACTGAACAGGATTCAGAACCAACACCTGAACCAGCACCTGAACCAGAATCACCACCTGAACAGGATTCAGATCAAACACCTGAACCAGAATCACCACCAACTGAAGAGGATTCAGAGCCAACACCTGAACCAGAATCACCACCTGAACAGGATTCAGAGCAAACACCTGAACCAGAATCACCATCAACTGAACAGGATTCAGAACCAACACCTGAACCAGCACTTGCGACAGAATCACCACCAACTGAAGAGGATTCAGAACCACTACCTGAACCAGAATCACCACCNCACCTGAACCAGAATCACCACCTGAACAGGATTCAGAGAAAACACCTGAACCAGAATCACCACCAACTGAAGAAGATTCAGAGCCAACACCTGAACCAGAATCACCAACTGAACAGAATGAAGAGCCAACACCTGAACCAGAATCACCACCAACTGAAGAGGATTCTGAACCAGCACCTGAACCAGAATCACCACCAACTGNCTGAACAGGATTCAGAGCAAACACCTGAACCAGAATCACCACCCGAACAGGATTCAGAGCCAACGCTTGGACCAGAATCACCACATGAACAGGATTCAGAGCAAACAACTGAACCAGAATCACCACCAACTGAAGAGGATTCAGAACCAGCACCTGAACCAGAATCACCACCAACTGAAGATGATTCAGAACCAGCACCTGAACCAGAATCACCACCAACTGAAAACGATTCAGAGCCAACAACTGAACCAGAATCACCACCTGAACAGGATTCAGAACAAACACCTGAACCAGAATCACCAGCAACTGAACAGGATTCAGAACCAACACCTGAACCAGCACCTGAACCAGAATCACCACGTGAACAGGATTCAGAGAAAACACCTGAGACCAGAATCACCACCAACTGAAGAGGATTCAGAACCAGTACCTGAACCAGAATCACCACCAACTGAAAACGATTCAGAGCAAACACCTGAACCAGAATCACCACCTGAACAGGATTCAGAGTCAACACCTGAACCAGAATCACCAACTGAACAGGATTCAGAGCAAACACCTGAACCAGAATCACCACCAACTGAAGANCACCTGAACCAGAATCACCAACTGAACAGGATTCAGAGCAAGCACCTGAACCAGAATCACCACCAACTGAAGATGATTCAGAACCAGCATCTGAAACAGAATCACCACCAACTGGAAACGATTCAGAGCCAACAACTGAACCAGAATCACCACCTGAACAGGATTCAGAGCAAACACCTGAACCAGAATCACCACCGAATGAACAGAATTCAGAACCAGCACCTGAACCAGACTCACCACCTGAACAGGATTCAGAGCAAACTCCTGAACCAGCAGCTGTGACAGAATCACCACCAACTGAAAACAATTCAGAGCCAACACCTGAACCAGAATCACCACCCGAACAGGATTCAGAGCCAACGCTTGAACCAGAATCACCACCCGAACAGGATTCAGAGCCAACGCTTGAACCAGAATCACCACGTGAACAGGATTCAGATCAAACACCTGAACCAGAATCGCCACAAACTGAACAGGATTCAGAACCAACACCTGTGACAGAATCACCACCAACTAAACAGAATTCGGAGTCAACACCTGAACCAGCGCCTGCACAAGAGTCACCAACATCTGTGCCAGATGTAGAACCATCCTCTCAACCTGCACCAGAATCAACAACAAATCAGCATTATTCCGTACTCCCAAACACTAAGCCTGAACCAGCATCTGCACTAGAATCACCAACATCTGATCAAGTTTCAGAGTCACCTCCTGAGTCACACACCACAAATAAAGATGAACACTCAAGTGAACCTGAGTCAGCAGAGCACAGACCACAACTGATAAATCCACCAGCCACAATGCCTGCAGCAATACCTGACTCACACCCTGCTGTGCTCCCTGTCATCCCTCTTAAAATAAAGCACAAGCTAGAACCACAGTGGAGAGGGCGTAATTGTCATAGAGGGTAAATTGATTAAGAAATATATCATTAAACTAAATGATATTATCTATTATAAATCTGGAAAAGAAAATGTGAAATCGTGTTTTGTCCTGAAAACATAAATAAATTGGCAATAAGAAGAATTGAGTATTATTCTTTCATCTAATTTACTAACTTCCTCTAATATTCATTTGCACTGTTAGAAACAATAGTACATATTGTTGATTGTTGAAATGTAGAAATATAGTGACAAACAGTGGTGGAATGTAACCAAGTACAATTTTGAGACACTTGTACTTTACTTGAGTATTTCCATGTTCTGCTACTTTATACTCCTACTTCACTACATTTATTTGACATTTTTTGTTACTTTTTTAGTTCCTTAAGTTACTTTGCAGATTCAGAATAATAATACAAAATATAATCAACAAATAAATTGTGATATTATTATATCAACAGGACTTCATTGATCCCCAGGGGGAAATTCACAAGCTACCCAGAAGTATGTAAAGTAATCTTCATATAAAATATATAAAAATAAATTAGCTCCACCTTTACCAACTGCAACATTAAAGTAATGAACACATTAATGCATCAATAATTATAATCCAATAATATAATATGTATGATTCTGAAATGGGCCATTCTACATAATGAGTACTTTTACTTTTGGCGCTTGGTATATTTTGATATTGGTATATTTAGATGCTAATACTTTCACACTTTTACATTTTTTTAAATTTTGAATGCAGGACTTTTACTTTTAACAGAGTATTCCTACATTGTGGTATTGTTACTTTTACTTAAGTAAAAGATCTGAGTACTTCTTCCACCCTTGGTGACAAATGAATCCTCACTAAAGACAGAAAACAGATAAAAACAACCATCTTATTCGATCTTTTTAAATCTGTGATACACACAAAGTGGAAAAAAAAACAGTTAAGAAGTATTTTAGGCAGTCTATAATTTATTGATACTACTTCACAGGACTGTGGTGCCTTTACCACATAGCCAGTAATTTATGTTGTATACAAAAATAAATAAATAAAAATGTATAATAAATAAGTAATGATGTATGTCAGTGGTAGGAAAGAGGAGCACTGTAGGGCTATGAGAAAAAAAATAGTTAAGAGATTGATCTTAGACTGTTAATTTTATTCTTAATTTTAATAAATTTAGACCTCAATTTAGTCTGAAAATTGTTTGAATTCTGAGACAAAGGTGAAGAGACAGAACTTAAAGAACAAAGTCAGAATTTGGAGGTAAAAGTCAGCAGAAAAAAGACTTGAGTCAAAGTCAAGATTAGTGTCAGAACTCAATTCTGAGAATTTTAACTTTAATGAGAATTTTGAATGTAAAATAATATAGAAAATAATAACTTTATTCTCAGAATTACAATTAGTTTTCTTAACGTCTTCCATACTACATAAATGTGTGTTGAATAGAGTGATTGATTACACACCAAAAGCACGCGCTGACCCACATACTTACTGTATCGTATGTTTTAAAAATTCCAACAAGATCAATCAAATTACTCTGTTAGAGACAGGAAGTACGCAGAACACGAAGCACGAGGCCTGTAATTTTAAAAAAACATGACCTTGTAGCACCTTGGTGAAAACTGTAAATCAACTGAGTCTTGTCAAGTAAAAAAAACAACCTGGGGGTCGGGGCCCTTAAAGGGCTCCCACAGGAACTCTCGGGGGGGGGGCTGACTGAAATATATTAAATAATAGATAACCTATGGTCACTTAAATACACTGCTGAGTGCCACAGAACATACATTTCCCTTGAGAGAAGCTGATATAACAGCATGTAACAAATTATTTATTTAGAGAACTAAAGCACATTTTTGATGCCATAATCTGAAAGACGCTATTTTTAAAACAGATTTTATAATTATCTTCTGAGTTTACAACTAAACTAATAAAACCTGGTGGTTTAATTTAGTGTATTATAGGTCTTGTATTTTTGTGTGAGTTTCTGTCATCCCACTTTCACACAGTGGTGGAAAGTAACTAAGTACATTTACTCAATTAAGTACAATTTTGAGGTACTCCTACTTCACTTGAGTATTTCCATTTTACTTTTACATGTAACAGAGTATTTCTACACTGCGGTATTGCTACTTTTACAAGTATTTACCCTCTTATTAAGCTCATTTATTGGTGCGTAATTGAACACAGAAGGTTTCGTTGAGCAGTCTCAGCACGTGACTCGCCCAGACCTCCACGTTGGTCGCCTGCTAGTTGTTTGATGATGTCAAAGAAAAGGAAAAACCCAACTTCCTCGTCCCGGCTCTCAAAGCTCTCACAGACGCTCCTGGTCGCGGACTCATCAGCTGTGAGACAAACAGACTCGTGATCCGGAGCGAAAGGACGCGTTTAAGGGATCGTTAGCGGCTTTAAAGGTAAGTTGATCTCTCTTGTCTTATCTTGACTTATCAGACTTTACAACAGATCCACCACAAAGTGAGAAGTTTCACTGTTGACACAATAATCTCTGTTCTGGTCGTTTATTTACACTCTCACTTCTCTCTTCATATCTCATTGACCTTTATGATTGATAACTTTACAGAAAGATAAAGTAGTCAGGACTGAAACAACTAGATTTAACGATTATCTGCAACTGTTCTGATCATCTACGAGTCATTTAAGTCATTTATCGCGAAAAAAAGTCAAATATTTCACTTGTTTCAGCCTCTTAAATGTGAGGATTTGTTGCTCTTCTCTATTTCATACGATTGTGAAGTGAGACTCTGTGAAACTGATATTTTCTGCCATTTTATAAACATAATAATGACTCATTAATCAAAAATGATCTTAAAAATAATCTCCAGATTAATCAATAATTGCCAGTGGTGGAAGAAATACTCGGATCTTTTCCTTAAATAAAAAGTAGCAATACAGTGTAGAAATACTCAGAAATACATGCATTCAACATTTTACTTAAGTAAAAGTACAAAAGTATTAGCATCAAAATATATATAAAGTACCAAAAGTAAAAGTACTCATTTCAGAATAATCTATATTATATTATTGGATTATAATTATTGATGCATTAACGTGTTCATCACTTTAATGTTGCAGCTAGTAAAGGTGGGGCTCATTTTAAATACTTTAACTGCCTCTTAGCTTCTGAATTCCCCCGGGGATCAATAAAGTTTTATCTTCACCTATAAAGAAAAACACCATTATTTATTTGTTAATTATATTTTCTATTTTTAATCTTAATCTGGAAAGTAACTAAAGTTATGAAATACATATAGTGGAGTAAAAAGTACATATATTTGCCTCTGAAGTGGAGTAGAAGTATAAAGTAGCAGAAAATGGAAAGTATAAGTACCTTAAAATTGTACAAAAGTACAGTACTTGAAAATGTACTTAGTTACTTTCCACCACACAAAATAAAAAGGTGTATAAGATAGAGAGTGGGAAAAAAAGTAATAATAAAGTTATACATAAAATAGTAAAGTAAGTTTGAGTGAAAGAAAAAGAATTATTATCAAAATAAGTCTACAAAAGAAAAGTAATGAAATGGGCAGCTACTATATTCTCATTAGATTATGTTCTCAATTAATTAGTTCATTGCTATCATGTCTAAAAAATTGTAAAAATGAGGCATTGCCCTAGAGGGTGTGTGCAAAACTCAAAGATATTTCAGTTTATTATCTTAAATGACAAAGAAAAGCAGCAAATTGTCACATTTGAGAGGCTGAAAACAGAGAATGTTTGGTATTTTTGTCACTGAAACGATTCATTGATAATTATTCTGTCTTTCAGGATTACAGACGGGTCACAGCAACAGTTATAATGTGTTTTTTCCAAATAGGAGGACCATGATCGGTGAGAGGCGATGAATACTGAAGTTAGTCTCTTCCCATCTGTGCACCCGTGGACTAAAACCCCCAACGCCTCCTCCCTGAACCTCCCAGACTCTCACACCTCTGCATGGATCTACCTGTCACTCCTCCCAGCTCCACACTCCTCCCGTCCCTCCTGTGAGAGCATGTACCCCAGCGAATCCAACCAATCCCAGGACCCTCAGCTCCTGGAGGCCCAGTTGGACTTCTTTCACAAGCTCGGGTATTCCACAGCTCAGGTTCAGGCCGTTCAGCAGAAGTTTGGCCCCATTATGGACACAGATAAAGTTCTGGGGGAACTGGTTCGGATCAGGGCCAGTCAGGAGGCCAAGCAGGGCCCGGTGACCACGATGTCGGTGCTGGTGCCCAGAGGGGACGTCCAGGCTGGGGGTCCCACCCTGCTGCTGCCTTTTACTGCATCATCTCCCCAGAGCCGAGAGGAGAGCAGCGAGGATGAAGACGCTCTCAGACCCGTTGTTATAGACGGGAGCAATGTGGCCATGAGGTGAGAACAAAAACTACAGCTCAAATGATTGATTAGTCGATCAACAGAAAATTAATCGTTTAAGTATTTATTCAAATGCCCCAAATTCACTGGTTAAAGCTTCTCAAGTGTGAGGATTTGCTGCTTTTCTGTGTTTTATATAATTTAGAGCTGCAATGATTACTCGATTGATCGACTAGTCAATCAACAGATAATTAATCGCATCTATTCTGATAATTTGGTCATTTTTTAAGCAAAAATGTTGCTCCTTCAGCTCCTCATATGTGAATATCTGATGGTTTTCTTAGTCATACATGATAATAAACTGAATATCTTTGAGTTTTGGCCTGTTGGTCGGACAAAAACAAAACAAAACACACACAAAAAACAAACTAAGTACACATGTCCAGTCGGTGTAGAAATGTAGACATCAGGAGTGAAAATGACACCATAACAAACATGCTTCAGACATTAAATTTCACCTCGAGTCACCCAATGATTCACTCTTAGTTTGTTTTGGAGATCACTTCCCTCCTCATTGTAGCTGAAATCTGATGTGTCAGACAACACAGGGAGCTTCCAGCCACTGACTCAGATCGACCTGATAGTTTGTGCTTTTATTATAAATAATGCGCGATGAAAAAGTGGGACTTTTTGTGATGAAGATTTTATCAAGATAGAGAAATGCAGCTTTTCTGTGAACTTTCAGATGCGACCAACACATTATTTAAACAGTGTTAGCCGCACTGTCTCCTTAGCATTAGTAGCACATTTCACTCCAATACACTCCGAAGCACTAAAGTACAGCTGAGGTCATTAGTTTTGCAGGGATTTGGTCTTAAAACAAAGTAAATTTTGACCTGATGGTGGCGCTAGATGAAAGGTCAGGTGATTACAATTCAAAGTTATTACAGTTCATCCTCTGGGTAACATGAATGTCTGCACCAAATTTCATGCCAATCCAACCAACAGTTGTTGAGATATCTCACTCAAAACCACAAATGTGAAACTCGTGTTGCCCCTAGAGGACAAGTCAGGGCTGTTGTTAGCTGCTAGCACATCTAATAACAATAAATCTAATAATACTTTCAGAGATCACAGGTTTAAATGATAGATTTTTGTGACAAACTGGCGCGAGCTCGTCAGGATTTACAGTATGTGCTGTCTTTGTATTTGCATTTCCCATCGCCTGAGGGATGGTTCAACATAAATGATGACACACCAGTTTAGCAAACTCAGTTACGGCTTCACCCAACCGCTGTCTGTCACGTGGTCGGCAGAAAAGGGCAGCATGTGTGCTATGGCCTCTCCCAGTCTCAGTGTTAGAGGATGTCATCGAGTTAAAAGACAAGCAGGAACTGTTGTTATCTGCTCCACTTTTCAGCACCACTTAGACTGATATATTGGCAGTAATTTAGGGAACTCTGCCTCTGGGTACACTCAACCTTTTCCCTCATTCACCTCAGACATGCACACACAGTTTGAGGAGCAGAGAAAGTGGTTGAGAGCATGAGATGGCAGAAAGTACAGTGTGCAATCCCAGAGTATACACACCCGTCTGTCCTCTTGCCTTTCCCAGCTAGGCACGCCCGTTCAGGCATGTTGTAGACAGGCAGCTTGAGTATGCAAATCAGAGCACATACGTATATGAGTGCCTCCTTGTTTCCTTGAAGACCAACACAGTTTATAGAGACAGACCTCATTTCGACAGGAACAGGCCTGACAGCATTTCACACCCCGGCTCTCCTATAAGCTATCTTCTTTCCTTGTCTGTCGTTTGTCTTGGCTTTAACCTTGACACATCCAAAACGTCCCCGAGGGCTCCGAACGCTGACAACTGTCATATTTTCAGAGTCGAGCTGTGCTAAAGTAGATATGCAGAGACAGTGCGTCACATGTTTTGTGATTTGTAACTTCTCCTCAGGTTGGATGCTCTGATATGTACAGATTTGTAGATATAAAGAGGATGATAATGAAAGTGTTGCCCAGCTAAACAACCGGCTTAGTTTAAACCAGATTTAATTTAATACCAGAATCAGTGCTTTGTGGGTTACTGCACAGGTTTCAAAATCAAAGTACATTTTTTAAGCTGTTTCTCAAATTTTTGCTTTTCCATTGTGAAATACTGGATAATTTTACCTCTTCAGGCTTAAAAAAAAACAATCTGAGATGGGAAACATCGCTCTTTGGTTAAACTGCACACAACTCACAGACATAATGTAACCTGGGGTGGGCCAGTAATTAGTTTGACATTTTGGGGAATACGTTTATTCGATTTCTGTCCGAGAGTCTCTGCTGGTTTCCTGACAAGAAGACTCCAGTAAGTCACTGCTCCCAGCCAAGAAACTGTTCAACATATATCTCCCCGTAAAACCACAACTTGTTGTTTTTCACACTCACAGTTTTTGTACAAACAAGATATGACATGTTAATAAGTGAGCTGTAGAGGTGCTGTTAGGTAGATTTTTCTTTACCTCTGAACTGAGCCAGGCTAGCTGTTTCCCTCTGTTTCCAGTCTTTGTGCAAAGCTAAACTAACCGTCTCCCGGCTCTAGCTTAATATTCAGCATGCAGACATGAGAGTGGTATTGATCTTCTCGTCTAACTCTCTTCAATAAAACAAATATGTTTGACAAAATGTCAAACTATTCCTTTAAATGGTCCCAAACTCAAACAGGTTGAGAACCAGTGGGTTACTGGACAAACAAACACGAACACATCCAGATTATTTCAGCAGAGAGATTAATCTTTAGTTTTTGTGATGCAAAATGTTGTTTTGATTTGATTTCTCCTTTTGAACATCATGGTTTGCTCAGATTTTAGTATTATGGGAAATTCACTGATTCAGATTCTCTATGTTCTCTATGAAACAACCAGTCGATTATCTGATTAGTCAATTGACAGTAAATTAATCTGCAACAGTTTTAATAATCGATTTAAAAAAAAAAAATTTAAACAAAAATGACAGAAATTCTCTGTTTCCAGCTTCTCAGATGTGAATATCTGCTGGTCTTCTTCATTTCTTATGATCATAAATTCACCATCTTTGAATTTTGGACTGTTGGGCAGCAAATAAAGCAATTTCTGAAGACGTCACGTTAG
>NTHP01000098.1:288187-303974 GCA_003416845.1 Oplegnathus fasciatus | reverse complement strand
AATAGTTGTTCTTTGCAGCCTCAGTAGTTATAATAGCTGTGACTAAATCATCAAGCTCAACCTGTTTGAGACAAGTTGGCTTGTTCCTTGTGATCGGGTTTATTGATAAGAGCTGTGATGTAGTTTTAACATCAAAGAGGGACATTATAAAGGCTCACAGAGGCTTTTGTTCACAGACACCTGTTTAATTGTTAATGTGTGAATTTTTCTCACCCACTCTCTCCGTTTTCCATTCATTCATTCATTCATTCATTCATTCATTCATTCATTCAGTCATGGGAACAAGGAAGTTTTCTCTTGTCTGGGAATCCAGTTGGCTGTGAACTTCTTCCTGGACAGAGGCCACACTGAAATCACCGTGTTTGTTCCCTCATGGAGGAAGGAGCAGCCCAGACCAGATGTTCCCATCACAGGTAAGAAAAGATGGGAATTCACGCTTGTTTTAATGTTTTCTACTTCCTGCTTTGCCTTTACCGTGGATCACACAACACTGGTCTCATTGTTAATTGAAATTAAGGCGTGGCAGAATCGCTGTGAGGTCTTGTAAATGAACATCATTTGAAAAGCAGGTAGTGCCTCTTTTTTGGAAAGTAGAGCTGAAATAATTTTTTGATTAATCGATTAGTTGACTGGGAGACTTTTTCAAACAAGCATACAGGTTCCAGCTTGGCAAATGAAAGAATTTGCTGCTTTTCACTGTTTAATATCACTGTAAACTGAAAATCTTTGTGTTAGTTGGATAAAAAAAGACATTTAAATATGTCAGCATGTGTTCTGGGAAGTTTTAAAGGTAGCTTTTTGAGATTTTATAGAAACAAAACAAAGGTGAGAGCAGGAATCCCTCACTATATGAACTGGTATTTTACAGACTTTAAGTATTATAGTTTAAAAGATTATTGGAGAAACTAATTGGCAGAATAATAAATAATGAAAATAATTGTTAGTTGTGGCCCCATTTGAAATAGTTTTTGGTTTGAATAGACTTGAAAGCCAGAGCTAAGATTAAAACGAGCAGAACATGATTTTTGTTCTGATGCAACTGATTCTCAGAGTGAGCTGTACTGCTCAAAACGGGAAATACCCCATGTAGGTTGTGTTTTTTTCCAAATTCTAACTAAATGAGCCTTATCTGTAATTTATGTAGCAATAACTCAAAAGATAAAAATGCAGGGTTTTTCCATTTGGTTGTGATGCTAATAGAAAACAATTTGACAGTAGCAGCCTTTGGTGGCCTAGATTTGGAAGTGGCTGCTGACTCTGTACTGCTTGTTTGCAGATCGCAGATTGCTTGTGCTGATAAACTGTTTTGTTACAGGATGTACCTTTAGGGCCCTTAGTTAATATTTAACCAGGTTGAATCTGTCTGCTGGGGAATTAAAATGCAACAGTGACTTCCTGAAGGGTCATGTGCCTTTATTTGGTTATGATTCAGTTAAAGTGAATCTGCAGCTCCCCTCAGTTTTACAGAGCTTTATAGTGAGTTTCAGCTCATTGTTTAGCTGTTTTGGTTAACAACTCTCATAGTGCCATTTTTGGCCACAAAGGGCAGCTGTTTTCAGATAAAAAGCTCTAAAAACTCACCGTACACTACCTGCTCAACACCAAACAGCAGACAGACACAGAAGCAACTAGCTGGTGAACATAGTGGAGCATTTAGCAGCTAAAGAGCCAAATATTTCCCTCAGGAGTTGGTGGAGACCGAAAAAGGAGCTAAAAGAGAGTTAATATTGGACTTACATTCATCAGGTAGACAGAAACTCCAAAGGAATGATAATGTTGCTCTGTAACTGCTGCATGTGGAAATAAGCAACTGTTTGCTAACAAGTCTATCATATCAACTTAAAGGGTGATGATATGACAATGTCGCGCTCACAACTTGTTTCTGCTGCCCCCAAGTGGCCAAAAAAACAGTTATTTCAGGTGTAACAATTACCTAATATGACTTTATGTTTGCTTTACAGATCAGCACATTCTGCGAGACCTGGAGAGGAGGAAGATTCTGGTGTTCACACCGTCGAAACGTTACAAAGGTAAACGGGTGGTCTGTAATGACGACTGCTACATCGTCAAGCTGGCCTTCGAGTCTGACGGCATCGTCGTGTCCAACGACATGTTTCGGGACCTTCAGGCAGAGAAGCCGGAGTGGAAGCTCTTCATCGAGGAGAGGCTGCTCATGTACTCCTTCGTTAACAACAAGTGAGTTCTGCTTTCTTGATACAGGGATTCCCTCGCTGTGCGTGAAGCTGTACTTTTAGACTAATGTTTGAATTTCACCCTGATGCAGGTTTATGCCTCCTGATGATCCTCTGGGCCGCCATGGACCAACCCTGGAGAACTTCCTGCGGAGGTTTCCAAAGACGCAGAAGAAACAGATATGCCCTTATGGTGAGAGAACACATTACTGGTCCTGCCTGGCATTGTTTTTATTGAGATGTTACACAAATGCTGTCCGTTTTATGCGTAATGTTTTTAGCTATAGTAGCGGTAATATCTCAACAACCTTCAGATGGATTGCCATGAAATTTGGTACAAATACTCGTGTTCCCCTCGGGATGAATTGTAATAACTTTGGTGGTCCATTAACTTTTCAAAATTTGACCACATCCAATACGTATTTATGACCAAATACCTAAAAAACTGACATTCCCATCAGCCTCAGCTGTACTTTGTGTTTAGTGCTAATTAGCAAATGTTAGCATGTTAACATGCTAAACTAACATGGTAAAGCATGTTAGCATGCTGATGTTAGCATTTAGCTCAAAGTACAGCCTCACAGAGTAGTTAGCATGACTGTAGACTCTTAGTCTTGTTAACACATGGCAGCATGGTTAGCAGAATGGTTACTTATAGTGTAAAGTATGTGAGATTTGTAGTGAATGGCCTAAATCATACAAAACCATCGGTATGATGCTTTAAAATGAACTGATATTGAAATTAAACAGCTCGTAAGGGCAGTTGAGCAGTTTTTTAGATTTTGCTTTTATCTTCATTTTATTATTTAGTTAAACTTTTGTTTATCATTACAAATTAGTCCTTTAAGAGTTATTAACATACATTAACATATATAACAGTAAAAAGCTTTAACATTAGCATGTTTACATTGTCATTGTGAGCATGTTAGTAGGCTGATGTTAGCATGTAGCTCACAGATCCATCAGAGTGGCTGTAGACTCATGATTAGCACTGCTAAAATCATCTATTTTGTGTTTTTCTTTCAGGAAAGAAATGTACTTATGGAATCAAATGTAAATTCCACCACCCTGAGCGAGCCAAACAGTCCAACCGCTCGGTTGCCGATGAGCTTCGGGAGAACGCTAAGCACCCTTCCACCGGTCAGAAACCATCTTCAGCTCGCTCCAGTCCTGTTCCTGGACAGAGCCTCTCATTGGTGGAGGATATGGCAAAGAAACTGACTCTGGGACATGAGAGTGGCTCCTTGAAGAAAGATCATAAAAATGAACATGTAGCTCAGGTGAAGGCGAGTCACCGCTCCAGCAAGAGGGCCACATCCAGAAAGGAGAAGACCAGCCAACACTTGTCTTCTGACCATGGCTCCGTGCAGCATAGTGGGTCTCAGGAGCAGCTGGACTCTGGTTTAGGCTCCATAGACAGTCAGCCAATGGAGGCTCCTTGGAGTTTGTGTGATAACAAGTATGGGGCATCATACGGGAGCTCTCAGCAACCCCACAATGTAAGACAACAGTACTGCCCTCCTAGAAGCGCACCCTGCAGCTGCTGCTCACACGGCCCTTCCTCTCAGGGGACCACAGCAGCTTTCCAGCACCAAAACCAGCATTACAGCCTCAGGCCTGCCAGCAGCCACAGCTCTGATATGACCCCCTACAGCCCACCTCAGTATGCCAGCTACAGTGCATACCCAGTCAGCATGCCTGCATACAGTCAGCCGACAGATTTCCAGCACAGCAGAGTCCACGGCCGTCAGCAGCAGCAGTACTGGTCCGATCCGTTCGGGGCTCATCCTCCGGCAGCCCGCAGCCTGCCGGGGGAATGCTCACACTGGGATCCTCCTCAGGGAACACAACAGAGTTCCACCGGCGGCGGGGAGGAGAGAGAGGTTGTCCGGAAGAAGCTCCTCGCTATCTTCAGTGCCCACTTGGTGGACACGGCCATGGACATGTTTCCACAGCTGATGGATCCACAGATGCTGGTTGCTGAGATCCTCATGCTGCAGAGTCAGAACAGGTCGCTGAGATGAGATGAAGTCCAGCGCCGGTCTGAACCCACGTCTTTCAGTGGAAAGACTGAAAAGATAAACATGAGTTTGTGTATTTTTGTATTGTGGTATCCACCTTACTATAAACTGTATATGAATGCCGTATTTGAACGATTGTAAGTTGCCTCCATGAACTGGATAAAATAAGAGGCTGTATGTAGTTGATACAAATTGTATCTTTATTTAAAAATGTAAAAGGAGACAGTGGATTTTAATGCCACTTAATGGGGTTAAAAGGGTTAACACCCTGATACTCTTAAAGTACGATCAGTGTCCACTTTATTAGGTACACTTGTACAATCTCATGTAATCCAGTACAACTGTTGTGCCAGGGAATCTACTTTTCTATAATGTGCAGTTATTGACGCTGTCATGGAGCTGTTGATTTGATGTTATGTTTTTTGTTTATTGTGGCGTAGATGAGATGAATACTTAATATGAAAATGTCTTTGTGTCATATTGGCACTGTGCACCACTCCATATTGAGATGAAAATATGAGAAATTTTATGTTTTGTAACGGTTCAGCTTTTTGGGATCAGACCCAAGATGAAAACACGACTGTCAGTAGAGATTTAGAGGACAGTTTAACAAAAATGTTTCAGTGTTTAATTTATAAGAGCCTATTGACAGATGGTCGACTGAGCATGACGAGCTTGGATTGTTTGTATTTTACTATTGAGTAACAGATAATGAATGTCACTGTTATGAAATAAAAATAAACATTTGCAATTACATGTCATGGGGGTTTAAGACTACTCTGATTCCTTGCTAAGTTAAGACTAGCCGAGGATTCATACTTTACTTTTTGACAATACAGACACAGTGTGTGTGTGGACATATATTACTTACATTGTGGGGACATAAATCTGTTTACACAGTCACATTGTGGGGACTCACCTTCCTTTGGGGACAAAATGTGTCTATTTAGTAACATACAGTACACTGACATTATATGTTTTCATGCCAGACACTTGTTTTGTATCTAAACACTATTTTCACTATTGATTAATCTGCCATTATTTTCTTGATTAATCTATTTATTGTTTGGTCTATAAGATATCAGATAATGGTGAAAAATGCCCATCACAATTTTATAAAGCCCGGGGTGACGTCTTCGACCAACAGTCCAAAAATTCAAAGATATTCAATTTACAAAGATATAAAACAGAGAAAATCAACAAATCTTCACAAGTATGTTTGTTTGATTTTTTTGCTTGAAAAATGACTTAAATGAGTAATTGATGATCAAATAATTATTTTTGTGTCATTCAAATGATTGTGTAATTGAATAATCGTTGAGCTATTTGTGTCATTAAAGTAAACAAAGAATGAATGCCTTCAAAATAATACTTTTTATTACAGTAAATGAAATCTTGAGTATTTGAAGGGCCGGTCTAATGTATGTATGAAGAGTACATACATTTACTATTTACAGTGATGGAGGAGGTATTCAGATCCTTATGTGAAAGTCACATTACTGCAATATAAATCCTCCATCACAAGTAAAAAAGTCCTTTACTGGCAATGTGACACGAGTACTCCACCGATTTAGCTTTGCGCTCCCATAACATTGTCGGACTCACAGTGAAAAGTTTAAAAAAAGCTCAATATTCCTTGCATTCTTCTTTTTCTGTGTCAAAACCTGATGCCCACATTACCCACAATGCAATACAACCACCACCCGTTAAGTCAGAGATTCAGGTGTGTGGTTCACCTCAAGCAGACAGGAGGAGCAGGCTGCAGAGGTCTGGTAGCCTCACTTCTTTCTAACTTTAAATTATCAAACTTGCTGACTCGAGTCACATCACTTGAGGTAATTTGTCAGATATCATGCAGCTCCTTCTGGAGCCACAAATAAAAGACAACCAGGCAGTTTTCCTACATAGGTGTATCAATAATTTCAAATACTGTTTGAAAAGTAAATACATTTACTATATACAGTGCTGGGGGACGCATCAAGATCCTTCACTTAAGTAAAAGTAGCAATACTGCAATATAAAAATACTACATTACAAGTAAAAGTCCTTCAGGTAAAAGTAGGTAAGTATTATTGGCAAAATAAAGTATCAAAAGTTACTCATAATGCAGAAAATCCCCCCTGTGAGTGTTATACTATTGTATAGTATATATAAAAGGATTATTACATGAATGTGTAGGTAGCATTTTACTGTTGTAGTATGTACTATAACAATGCATCATATTTTATAAGGTGATGATTTTTATCTGTAAAGTATTAGTAGTAGTAGTACAATATTTCCTTCTGAAATGTGGTGGAGTAGAAGTATAAAGTGACATAAAATGGAAATACTCAAGTAAACTACAAGTAACTCAAGTTTTCTCAAGTACAGTGAGTAAACGTACTTAGTTATTCCTCCACTGACTTTATGCAAACAAGTTGAGGAGTACGTACATGTACTGCAGTATATATGCAGAACAGTTTTTTCCATTTGCTTAGCACTGATGATTGTGTGTGTAAATCATCTGTTCTATCTGAACACACAGAGTCAACAAACATTATGAGCCGTCAAAACTTGTTCTCCAACACAAAACCACAGCTAAACCGCATTTTAGTGTCGCCTCCACATTTCCACACAGAGACAGAAAAGAAAATGTTATGAGAAACCGAAGCAGCACAGGTTCTTCTAATTAAATCAGGTCAAATGTGTTTGCAAGAGGATCAGATAATGATTCATTTTGTGGGTATCAGATAACACAGCATATGCAGAGGGGGCAGAAAGTTTCATTTTAAATCAGTTAAAACAGTCGGGGGGGAAAAGCTGTTTTAATTTCTTTAAACATAAAAATCACTTTCACCCCCATGAACTCATCCACAGTTACCACATACTGTGTTTGGATGAGGCAGGTGTTGAATATAATGAACAGTGTGGTCAGTGATTGCTTCATGCATTGTCAAACAGTGAGCACGTTCAGTCATGGGACGCTTAGCAAACACAGACTACAAGCTGCTGGAGGAAAAACAAAAGAAAAAACTTTAACCTTATGACTCACTCATGTAAAGAGTTTTCCATCGATGTGCTCTTACTGTACTTTCCCTGCTGACGCTGCAATTTGATATTTACTCAATACATATTAACACAGTCAAATTAACATTACGGGCACACATATGTACCTGAGTGAGGATGTGGAGCAAGGAAATGTCTCATTTCAGCAGACTGTAGATACTGTGAAATAAAATAAAACTTTAAATTTAGGCGACTAAAGGAACAAACAGTTACACAGGAAAAACAAATAGATCATTAGTAATGAAAATATAGTAACAGAAGGCAATATAAACATGCAGATTTTACATGTTAAATAAAGATTTATGAATGCATATAGGCCCCTGTAAAGATGCAATATGGTACAAAATAGCAATTGATTTCAGTGGTGGTGGAAAGTAAATAAGCACATTTATTCAAATACTACACTTAGGTACAATTTTGAGGTACTTTACTTGAGTATTTCCATTTTAAGCTACTGTGTACTTCTACTCCACTATATTTCAGAGGCAAATATTGTACTTTACTGTACATTCAGATAGACTTGTCCTTTAACTAAACCAACTGATTACAACTGTTGTAATGCAACTGTAAATCACTCAGTTCATCTCTCCCTGCTGATAATCCACAAATGGAATGTGAACAGCTCTCTGTTAAAAATATCCTTTCAAAGTGTCCTTGCAGATACTAAGTCTTTCCATCCTTAAAGCCATTAGGTGTTTAAAAGAGAAACTTATCTGACATTCACATATGTGGAGACAAGTCAACACTGTGAAAGTGAAAAAACCCACTTTCAGTGGAAAGGTGAGAGAGATCTGACACCAAAGCACATAATTTTAATCTGATTGAGGATCCAGCTGAACTTCGTGCAGCACCAGATTAAGATCTTTAAAATTTTGTTTCAGTTATGAAAGTAACTGATTCTCTTTGTTCTTAAACCTGCAATAACTGGCAGCAGACATGTGTCAACACAACAATGGCATATCATCACCTTTTAAATTGATATGATGAACTTGTTAGCAAACAGTTGTTTAATTACACATCCAGCAGTTATGGAGAAACATTATCATTAATTTGAAGTCATGTTTGTGTCCACCTGATGAGTTTAAGTCCAATATTCACTCTCTTTTAGCTCCATTTTTGGTCTCCACCAATATCTGGCTCTTTAGCTGCTAAATGCTCCACTATGTTCTTGAGATTATTTCCTGAATTTCATGAGGCCATTTTGTTCTCAGCAGTGTGTGCATATATGTGATAGATATGTACGATTGTAAAGCATCAATTAATTTAGTTATTTATTTTGTCCACTTTGGGGCAGCCAAACAAGCTGTAAACAAAAGCTAGAATTACCGCCTGTGGTTGTATGCCTCCACTAACCAGTTAAGCTGCAGTTTACATCCACGTCTGTCCAGACTCATATAATATATGTAGTGAAGACTTTGAAGGAATTTAATAAAAGGTATTAAGTGTATTTTTTGGCAAAATGGAAGTTATCACTATACTGACATGTTTGATTCCAGCGAATAATTTCCAGTGAGAAACATGCTGTCTTCATTTAGACTATTCTTACAGAGGAGTACAGAGGACTGATAGAGAGCTTCGTCACANGTTGCAACGACAATCAGCTGAAGCTCAATATCAGCAAAACCAATGAGCTTGTGGTGGACTACCAGAGGAACAGGAGGCCCCCTGTCCTGGTTGTCATCCAGGGAGAGGAAGTTAAGAGGGTGGACTCATACAAGTACCTCAGGGTCCAAATCAATAAATATTGGCCAAAAAAAAAGTGTTTTTCCAGGACACTATGATGTCACAGTGAAGTTGACCTTTGACCTTTGTCATCACTTCATCATTTTAGCCTGTTAGACATTTGTGTGAAATTTTTTCATAATTAGCGTCTGAATTCTTGAGTTATGGCCAAAATTCTAATCAGTGCTATTCTAATCAGTTCATCCTTGAGTCCAAGTGGACATTTGTGCCAAATTTGAAGAAATTCCCTCAAGTCCCCCAAATTCCCTGAAGTTGTTGTGTCTAATAAGTTGCTAACTAGTTGTTACGGTCGTTTTCTGGCCATCTCACAAATGTATTCACTCTCTTTCAGCTCTGATTTTGGTCTCCACCAACTCTTGAGAGAAATATCTATCTCTTTAGCTGCTAGATTTTAGAGCTTTTTCACTGAAAACAGCTGCCTGCGGCTGAAAACAACTCTATGAGAGCAGTGAGAGTAAATCAAAACAGCAAATTTACGGACCAGACAGCTAAACAATGAGCTGAAACTCACTATAAAGCTCCGTAAAGCAGAGAGGAGCTGCAGATTTAGGTGATAATGCTCTGTAGGTTCACCACTACGAGTTTCACACTGTCACATTGTTTTCACATTATCAATATCAGCTATAAACTTTGAAACTGATCATACGATACTGAGAATAATAATCCTGTAGGTGAAAAACCTCATACGAGACAGAGAAAAGAGTCCTTTCAGTTATATGGGCTGGACTCACATACTTTGGCTGGACATACTGTTCTAGTCACACGTGTTTAAAATGCCACCTTTAAGCATGACTCATGTTCTGTCTGCACCTCAACATAATATGCAAATACTAAGGCTGGAACACATGAAAGGAAATGCTTGACTGCAAATGTGCAAGTCAAGACACGACGTGCTGTTCCTAGATTTCAGCAGTGCTGGAAGAAATACTCAGATCTTTTACTTAAGTGAAAGTAGTAATACCACGGTGTATAAATACTACATGTAAAGGTCCTGCATTCAAAATCTTATTGAAGTAAAAGTACAAAAGTATTAGCATCAAATTATATTTAAAGTGCCAAAAGTAAAAGTACTCATTATGCAGAATCATATATATAATAATTACTGATGCATTAATGTGTTCGTCACTTTAATGTTGCAGCTGGTAAAGGTGGAGCTAATTCTAACTACTTCATGTACTGCTGGATAGTTTAACCTATAATAATACATCATGATTTATTAGTTTATTTACATTTTGTATTAATAATCTGAATCTACAAAGTAACTAGTAACTAATTAACTCTAGTCAAATAAGTGTAGTGAAGTAAAAAGTACAATATTCGCCTTCAAAATGTAGTGGAGTAGAAGTATAGAGTAACATAAAATGGAAATACTCAAGTAAAGTACTTCAAATCTGTACTTAAGTGCAGTACTTGAATAAATGTACTTAGTTACTTTCCACCACTGCAGAACTTTGTTTGTCTTTAACCTCTATAAGATTAACTGCTATTTTTAGTACTTTCTATCTTTACTTGGGCTTATTTGTATTCATAATTCTTTATTTAACATATCAAAAGTACACATTTATATGACCCTCTTTTATTATATATATTATATATTTTTCTTTCCTGTGTAACTAGTTGTTGCTATAGTTATATATATAACAATCAGTGTTATATCTCACAGTAATGTACTTAGTGACTTTCCACCGCTGGATTTCTTACTAAATGTCTCCTCACTTCCTGTTAAGCCTCAGCAGTGTTGTTAACTTGTGAAGGAAGTATAAAGGGGACGCAGCGGCAAATTTGACATCCTCAGCCTACTTTCTACTCCAGATAAGACTCTTCTTCACATCTGTTTCACAGCCTCGTTTAATATTGTTTAAATGCAGCTTCCTGTGTAACTTCTCACAGTTCAAAAGGACTTGTTGCTCATGTGCTGTGCAACATCAGAATAAAGGGAAAACATCAGCTACACCCACAAAATAGCTCTCTACAGTAGATGATTTGTTACCTGAAAACATTTCACCAGGTTACAGACGTGTGATAATGACTCCTCCTGCTGGACTGATGAATAAATGCAAATGAGCTTTCATGCATCGAGGATTCAGTTACTGTAAAGAAGTTAATTGTGGGAATTTCACAGAAAAACTTTTTAACATTTCAAAATTAAATATAAAGATATTCCTGTAAATCTGAAATCGAATCATTATTACTTGTTTTTAACATTGCTCTGTTAGTTTCCGGTTGTTTTCGTGAACTAATTTATTTCTCTGAACTCGTGGTTTTGTTTTTATCTGCTCATATTAACACCAGATGACTTTTTTCTAAATCTTATCTATACATCAAAAACAAACAACAAACGGTGTTCCTACACTCTCAGAAATAGGGGTACAGTAGGAGTCCATTTCTGTCCCCCAAGGTGCAATCTACACTAATGTACCGCCTAGGGCTAATTAAATATAGGGCTAGGGTGTAGCTAGGGTGTGTGGGTGTAGCTGATGTTTTCCTTTTAAATATAGGGCTAGGGCTAATTATTAGACCTTAAGGTAACATATGTACCTTTTTGGGGGCCAAAAAGGTACATATATGTTCCCAAGCAGTAAAAGGTACACATATGTTCAGCTTCTTCTAAATGTTAAGGTACAATATCAGGAGACAGTATGTGTTAGGCCAAATTAAAAAAAAAGTTAGGTAAAATATTAATTTTGGTCCGTATAACGCTTATCATTTCACTTTTCCATATACAAAATAGAAATTGAATTCAGTTTTCTCAAACTGTATTTTTCATTCGTCAGATCAACGTATAATTAAGATTTTATAATTATTTATAATTTATAATTAAGTCTTTTTGCTACTGTTTGATTTGTGGAATGTTGGATAGAAAAATGGAAAACTGAAAAATAGGAAATCAGAAAGGTTTTATTTCTGTTGGCGTCTTGGTCTGCCTGCGAAGGCGGGTCCTAAACGCCCAACTCAACTTATGTCTGATTGGGTGGCGGGGGCCGCCTGTCTCGCCAATCTGTCAAGAGTTTGTCTGTCAGCAAGAAACACTTTTTTTTTTTTACATCATTTATCCTCATTTCCATTCAGTCACATGTGAGGCTGATCATTCCTGAGCGTTGGGTTTAATATGAGTTACATCATTTCAATTTTCCCTAAAACATTTAGCCTAATAAATAATTTCCAGTGTTCAAAAGACACCAAAATCATATTCTGGGTTATTAAATAATGAATTCACAATCAGAATGTCAATAAATACAGACGCAAATAATGAATNTTTGTAACCTTTTACTGTCACTTTAATGTAAAGACCACATAGTGTGTGTGACTGCACTCTCAGAAATAGGGGTACAGTAGGAGTCCATTTCTGTCCCCCAAGGTACAATCTACACTAATGTACCCCCATGGCTAATTATTAGACCTCAAGGTAACTATATGTACCTTTTTGAGGGCCAGAAAGGTACATATATGTTCCCAAGCAGTAAAAGGTACACATATGTACAGTTTCTTCTAAATGTTAAGGTACAATATCAGGAGACAGTGTGTGTTAGGCCAAATAACAAAAAAAGTTAGGTAAAATATTAATTTTGGTCCGTATAACACTTATCATTTCACTTTTCCATATGAAAAATAGAAATTGGAAAATTAAATTCAGTTTTCTAAATTGAGATTAAGATTGAGATTAATGAAGATTTTGGAGTCTTTTTGCTGCTGTTTTATTTGTGGAATGTTGGATAGAAAAATGGAAAATTGAAAAATAGAAAATCAGAAAGGTTTTATTTCTGTTGGCGTCTTGGGCTGCCTGAGAGGGCGGGTTCTAAGCGCCCGACTCAACTTATGTCTGATTGGGTGGCGGGGGCCGCTTGTCTCGCCTACCTGTCAGAGTCTGTCTGTCAGCAAGAAACACTTTTTTTACATCATTTATCGTCATTTCCATTCAGTCACACGTGAGGCTGATAATTCCTGAGCGTTGGGTTTGATATGAGTTACATCATTTCAGTTTTCTAGTTAGCCTTGTTATGCAGTGTGTCCAGGCTTCATAAAGACTTGCAGATGCAGCAACAAAGTTAGACTATCACTGTAAAGTTGATTAGCTGAGCAGCCCCCTCCCCGGCCCAGGTAAATACATACTGTGAGTCAGGAGGAACTGGTGCTACACATGTCTAAATGTTTCTGTGANCCCTCACATGTCTCCTGTAGTGATGCTGTGGTCATCCTGCTCCCTGGCTGTGCAGCAGCTCCCTGCAGATCCTCTGATCTCCGCTCAGGACATTCCTTCAGCACTCCTCTGCAACAAACACTCAGCGTTTACAACTGTCTTTATAAACATGTTTCAGTACAAGTTTGTCCATCATTTAGCTGGTAACCAATGTGTTGTAGTTACACATAGCTGCAAAGGTGACTCATCCTTTGTCCTTTATACTTCTTTTAATGAGGCAGTTACTGAAAACAGTTGCTACAGCCTCTGTGAGACACTTCAGTCCACATGTTAGATTTGTCTGAATTTTCTCAGGTGGGATTTAAGTGTTAGGTAGACGCAGCCTTTGGTTTTGTTCAGGTTTTTGCCCAATAAAACAAACAAATGGAATAATGCCTCCAGCCTTTTTCTTTCATTCTGTTCTGAGCTGTGTTCAAAAGCAGCTTTTTTATCCAGATTGTAATTAGTTAAATTAGAAAAACTTAATAGCATTCAGTTTACACAAACGTGTATGACTGATATTCTCACTTTCTTGGTGAGTGTTACTCGCAAGGTATGTCTTCAGAGTGTGGTTTCAGACCAAAGCCTCATTTCCTAAAAGCATTTTAAGGCTGAGACGATCTCACGAGTCCCATTGTAACTCCATGGACTAAGATCATTTTAGCCTGAAGATGATTTTGGGAAATGAAGTCCAGTCTAGTGGGGATTAATGTTGAAATCATTTTGTGTCACACACAAAGGGCATGTCTTGCAGTAAACTTGTTTCATTCTAAACAATCTGAGGCAATAATCCTCTTAAACATTGGAACATATGCTTCCACACATTATAATAACAGTATGTTCAACAGCATATTCGAGTTATTAACAACAGCGACAGCTTGCAGTGAGGGTTATCATTGTCATTTTAACAAACAACAGTGAACACAGTGACTCAAAGAAAGTTGAACAAAGAAGAGCGTAACATTTTATGGGATTAGATTTGTTTCATAATTGAGTGAAATCTCCCAAGAATCAAACAAAATATATTTAAATAAATTAATTTTTTTATTACTGTTTTTAGTCTTGATGTTGTTGACTAGATTCTCCACAGATTTAACCTACAGTGGTGTCCTGCTGGCTCATGTTACAGGTTTTGCTGTGATGGAGGAAATAAAATCTTATGAGTGGAAAAGTGTTTCCCACGTCTGTACCACAACAGTGGACCGTTTTTTGACTGAGTGTGACTTAAAATGATACAAGCAGGAGTGAATTTGGGAAAATCCATAGACAGAATATTTCTAACAGTTATTTTACACAGACTTCATACAAACAGGTAAATCAAACTTCTTTGTAAATTCCAGAACAGATGTTACGTTGGTGCATGTCTGGCAGAGAACTGACCTCCAGGATCTGGTTCTTCTGAGGCTCGTTGACTTTACCAGCCAGGCAGCAGCGGGCGATTGCATTGTGGGTGATTTGGCTTATTCAACTTGGGACCTAAATGAGAAAAGCCAGTTAGACCATGTGAGAATTATGTAACACATAACAAGAGAAAATAATGAGTCTGTTATATGACTATATATTAACTGTGGCGAACAAGTCTACATCATGCAACAGTCACTTTGGCAGGTGAATACTATCCATTAATTGTGCTCTGAAAATGATGACAAGAAAAACAGTGAAACTGACTGGCCATGGTTATTGTGTCATGCTGAAAGCAGGCCTGACATATTGATCTTTTTGTCACTGATCAGTGGATAACTTAATCTGATGATAGCTGAGAAATATTAATCTGTGCACTTGCCAGTATATTCAACCATGGAAGTGATGGGAGATGCCATGGAGCCGTTGTCCCAGTCTCTCTCTGCAGTCCGACCGGTGTTACGACTGCCTGGAAACGACTCCACAGAGTCACAGCNCCCTCACATGTCTCCTGTAGTGATGTGGTCATCCTGCTCCCTGCAGATCCTCTGATCTCAACTCAGGACATTCCTTCAGCACTCCTCTGCAACAAACACTCAGCGTTTACAACTGTCTTTATAAACATGTTTCAGTACAAGTGTGTCCATCATTTAGCCGGTAACCAATGTATCGTAGTAGCACAGAGCTGCAAAGGTGACTCATCCTTTGTCCTTCATACTTCTTTTAATGAGGCAGTTGCTGAAAACAGTTGCTACAGCCTCTGTCAGACCCATCAAGTCCACATGTTAGATTTGTCTGAATTTTCTCAGGTGAAACTTAAGTGTTAGGCAGACACAGCCTTTGGTTTTGTTCAGGTTTTTGCCCAATAAAACAAACAAATGGAATAATGCCTCCAGCCTTTTTCTTTTATTCTGTTCTGAGCCGTGTTCAAAAGCAGCTTTTTTATCCAGATTGTAACTAGTTAAATTAGAAAAACTTAACTTCAGTTTACACAAACGTGTATGACTGATATTCTCACTTTCTTGGTGAGTGTTACTAGCAAGGCATGTCTTCAGAGTGCGGTTTCAGACCAAAGCCCCATTTCCGAAAAGCATTTTAAGGCTGAGACGATCTCACGAGTCCCACTGTAACTCCACGGACTAAGATCATTTTAGCCTGGAGATGATTTTGGGAAATGAAGTCCAGTCTAGTGGGGATTAATGTTGAAA
>NTHP01000098.1:243205-269290 GCA_003416845.1 Oplegnathus fasciatus | reverse complement strand
GGAATTTTGTTTTAAAGACTAATATACATTGGGTAGCTGTTTCTTAAAAGACAATTTGGGGAGCTTAGCATTTGACATGTTGGTTAACAACAAGTCCACTGTGTATATTTTGTCTTCTCTTTGATTTTATGGTAATCCTGTGGAGAAGCAAGTTGAGGACACAGTTCCTGGCCCGTTACTTTGTTTCCTCTCTGCTTAGTGAATCCACATTGAACCAACTCTGTGGAATCAGTGCTTGGTCCAGTTTGATGTGATGTTATCTGTGTCCTTGGTGAACCAGGATGTCACAACTATGTCAACACTGAGGGTGGTTTAATCAGTCCACGTTCCACATTTTTTACAGATGGCTTGTTGAGGCGGTGCCAACATTGCCCCTCCCTCATGCTGAATACAGGCATATACTGTACTATGTACTACATTTACTTGACATTATTTGTCTGTCATTATGTCTGTGCTACAGTAAAATATGTTTGGCAGTAATATCCACTTTACCAAGGCCTCTCCCCCTCATTAGGATTAGGGCTACTACCCCAACTAATTGTTTTAGCTCTAGTTGGGATGGTTGAGATATTACACAGAAATGTAAACCAAACTCCTCACCTTTGCCATTTTGAGATCAAAATAGGTCACCTACGAGATACGTGTAGATCCGAGGACAATTTTTTTTTTTTTGGGGGGGGGTCAGCCACCTGTCAACTTGACCAGCGATAATATAGCAAGCAGGAATGAGTTGACTGATGTCTCAGAATCCACTCAGGCCAGAGCTTCCATTCGCAAGCCACACTGATCAATCTGTGAGACATGATTGGTTGGTTACTCTGAAGTAGCTATACAGTGACTCTTAACGGGCTGGCTGACAAGAGTGAAAGAACATTTTCTATCTGCCTGATAGTGGAAGAGAGTTAATAAAAAAGCTACTATAAGCTGATTTCCAGCATACTTTTTTATCTTCTTGTTGTTGTCATCTCGTTTTTGTCTTGTTGATGTATTCAGCTCCCACATCTGTTCATTCCTTTTATGTGTTCTATGTAGGGTTGTTTTTCCCATAATGGCTGTTAGAATTAGTTTTCAGGCAGATCCAAATATACTTAAAAGTAACTAGAAATGAGCACATAAAGTGAATATCTTTCAAAATGTTCCACCCGACCCCTCTAGTTGTGGGAGGTTTTCTCTATCCACGCAATGTTCTCACCTTATTTACCTGTTTGTATTCCTGACTACAGGCTATCTAATCTAATCAAATTCACCCTAATCCAGTATGCAGTTCAACTACATTTCCATTCCAATATTCAAATTCATTGCTGTTGCAAATCAAATTATAGATAAAAGCATCTACACCAGTAGAACAGTAAGAAAACAGACTGTAGCACTCTCAAGACAGCCACATAGAAATTAACATAGTCAAGGTGCTTCCAGTTTTTCTTCAAAGTGAATGTAAACGTCTTGGCCTGAGGGCAACACTCAAGACTCAGACTGTTTCACATGACTGTTTTTAAGAGGCCCCGCAGGAAGAATTTCCTTCTGGACATAGAAACAGTCTGTCACACTTTTAAGGCCTTCAGGGCTAGATTTTTTTTCTAATTTGCAATGCTACAAATGTCAGTGATTTTTCATTTGAATTAATAGTTAATGCAGCAGGTACATAAAACTCACGCCATTCAATCCGTGTCTTTCTAGAGTCTTCCTCTTTACTTTTTTATTTCATTTTTTATTTTTAAGTAGGCTAATTTGGGAAAAGAACACTGCAAAGTTACCTTGAACTCTTATAGGAAATTGAGGAAAGCAGAAAGCAGTAGGTCCCTGAACTTCTTAAATAAACATTGACCCACTGAACACTCGTGACGTGGCAGACTGCAATAGGCCACATCCTTTTTTATGGCTTTATTATAGTTTGACCTCTGACCACGGCTGTGTCTGATCAAGGCAGGTAAGGATCTGACCAATGAGGTGAAGGCATGCAGACGGTGCAGTCTGTTCGAAGAGGGGAGAGTTCAACTGTGGCTCTGTAGAGGTTTATCTGTGTTCGTTGGTGAGAGTGTGCAGGTCTGGACAGAATATGATTGTAACTGGGATGATTAACAAAAATAAAGGGTTGACTGCACACTCAGCCCATAAAAGTATATAGTCAATAATTTTTTATTACACCTTTCACTTAGTGCTTCATCAGACTTATAAAAAGATATAACAAGTCAAGGGCTGAAATAAGAACACCTCCGTTCATGCTCTAATGAACAACAGAACCCATGTGTGTTAAACTAGACGTAGTAACCAGTACAGGACAAACCTCAAACTAGCTCTATTTGAGAAAACATTATAGGAAGCACTCTGAAACGACACACACACACAGTAAAGTTTAAGGGAAAAAAAGTGAAATTAAACCTGTAAAATTATATCAAATAAAATAAATGCATAAATAGTACAAATGAAATGAAAAAGAGAAAAAAGAACGGACAAGGAAAAAACAAAATAAAAATACTAGATGTTATATTCTACCTTAAGACAAACCCACATCTAGCCTTCAGGTGCATTGCATATTCACACAACCAATAGATCCTCAATAAAAAAACATACGGCTATCAATATTCAATTCAGCCAGTCCTTCAACGCAGCGGAGGTGCCAATGCAGAGGGTTTTGGAAAACAAGTTGCAAAAAAGTTGAACCTGGCTCAACTTTTCCCAGAAAGCAATGCATCGTCATTCCACAAGGCACCGCATTGGTGAATCAAATACATGCAAGTGCACATTCCTGTTGTACTACTTCACCTTCGTCATGACAAAGGATCATTGAAAGGCATAACGAGTAGGATTTGTCAGTTGCTGGTTGAAAACGCAACATTCGAAGTTGGCCTCTCCTTCCTAGCTCAAAGCATACGTGCTTCTGGTGGTGTCATGTGCTTACGGTAATCTGGTAATTGGTCGCTACGAGTCCTGCGCATCACACCCTGCCTGCTGTTATTGGCTGGGGGCTACACATCACTGCCTGAAGGTTGATGCCCAGAACACAGCAAAATAAGAAAATCCAGGCAGAGGGCGGGGTCTCTGCAGATACAGACACCGCCACATACTTCTAGTGGGTCATAAGTGATGATTGAGAGGGATTATTTCTGTATGAGTCTATACATTGTTTTTTTGGGGGGGGAAATCCTACTCTTTATGCCTTTTAAGTGCTCGAGTTGTAAAATCCTGTCTCATAGTATTAAACTGCTGTGCAGTGTTTTGGCGTCTGAAACACCTTCCGACTCAGTGATATGTTTCTCAAACAGGACTTCCTGGATCACATGTCCTTGTGTGACGTGTACCTGAATCAACATACCAACGCAGCCCCTTGCATTTTTTTTAATGTAGGGCTGTTTTAGGGAGATTAACAACAAAAAGCTGATGAAACAAGATTGTCCTTAACGGTACAGGAAACTTCAAAGTGGTGAATAATAGGTGTTAATGTATTTCTTGTTTGGGCGTTGGGACTGCCCCGTCACACGGGGAAAAAAAGATCAAGGTTCCCGACTTCTGTGAAGCTCTGAATGGCGCAAGGGCTATTACACTACAAAGGTCATTTGTGTGTAGAGTGAGTTCCAGCAGAAATGGATAAAACACATTGAGATGGATCCCTCTGTTACCTTTACCATTTGTGCCATGCTGTACGTGTGTAGCCATAGCATCCTAAGACGTGGCATTATTATTTCCACAGTTCTCTTGATTTTATTTGCATTTGACGCCCATGCCTTCCTGGTGTCACGACTTTCACAAGACAAGAAATAAAAATGTTTTTTAAGCTGTTAGTTGATGTTTTAACTTGAAATGCACAGTACATCACACGTATTCCTTTACATTAGATGTGTTAAGGCTCTTAGCACACCGGAAATCTTCCAAGTTATTTTCTGAATCTCTGCAGATTCATTTGGATTATAAATGTTTTTCTGACGTGTCATTTCAGAAGAAGGAGCAGACGGAGATAATATGGAGACTGTATATGTCAGTATAGGGACTCCCAAGATGACCCACTGTGCTGTATCTCTGACAGGGTGCCACATGTTTTTTCTTCCCCCCACTCAGCCAATCACTGGCTTTAATTCAAATCAACTCAGCCCCGATCTCACACAGCCCCTCCCCCAGCTGTATGTCTGTGTCACCCTACCTCTCTCTCTTCCTTTCTCTCTTCCTCTGCTGCTGGCTCGCGCATGCCCTCCTTCCACTGCCTAATGCGGCGCAGCTAAAGAAGGAAATAGAAAGATAAAAGGATTGAAAAAAGAGCAGATTGTGATTTTAGCCGGGAAATCAGAGGCGTGGGATGGAAAAGCATCCGGGTTCTTTGTGCATAAACCCTCATGTGAGTCAGATGGCATTTTTTTCCCCCTCATTCCTCACTCTCATATTTTTTGTCTTTATCTTCTTATCCTTCTTTTCTTTCTCACTGTCTATCACTACTTCTCTTTTATTCTGTCTCTACAGTATCTCTGTCTGTCTCTGTTGCTGTGTCATCCCTGCTTTTGCACGTGTCCCTGCCCCCATACCATGACACTGGCTGCTGATGCTGTCTTGTGATGCTTGAGTAGAAGTCACGGTATGCTGAATGTCACTGATTGATGGTTTAGTCCAAGAGGCTTTTTTTTGTTTTTGTGACCTGACACATGACAGTTGAAGAAAGGCAGAGGAATGAGTCTTTAGACTGAAATAACTTGTTTTAAGTTGGGATTTACTCAGTGATGTTGCACTCTTTAAAGGTGTGACACCCTATACTGCTGTCCAATACTGTCCTAACCTTCCTGCAGCTCATCTATGAGTGTATTGATTAGAACTGGGATGAGTAGCAAAACTAAGGTGATGCTGATGATTAACAACATAAAATTAACATTTGACAAAGATGACTTACAAATGTAATGATTTAACAGAACTAAAACTAAACAGCAGTGCTTCTTCAAGGCATGAATAGAGGAAAACATGAGGCCCTGCACTAAATGAAAAGAAGGCTGCCATAAAATGGTGTAACTGTAAACAAAACACTTAGTAACTACATTTCCTTAAAGGTGTGGGAGAGAGACGTGGAGGCAGAGGGAATTAGTTATAAAGCCCAGGTGGTCACAAATCACATCCCTGTTTGCAGTCAAAATCCTTGTCCTAGGGGTTTTAAATGTATTATTATTATTATTATTATTATTATTATTATTCTTATATCTTTTTTCCCCCCTATCTTTTTGATTATTGAACGGAAGAAAAAAAAGTCTTTGGAGATGGATGAGAGTGGCTGGTGTTGATTGGTGGCTGAGTTAGCTTGGGCGATTAAGTATTATGAAAACAAACTTATTCTGTTGTCTGTACATCAGCCAAGAACAGTGTTAGCAAAGTTATACACGAATCCGGTCTGAAGGTGGAAGGAAACATGTCGTTATTACTGCGGTGGCATCTCATTTGTAAACCAACATAATTTCACTGAAATGCTGTATATGAAAGGATTTCATTAATTACCACTTTTGCCAAGAAATATGACCAGAAATCCTGTTGCATGTTGAAAATATAGTACTTAAAATGCCATTGAAATAAAGGTTATAATCTAAAAAACTTTTTCAAAAAAGCCTTTGTCCAGTTTAAATATATGGCTCGACGTCTTTCCACCTGCAAATCACCAAAACCACACTGACCGGGCTGTAACTGGCTGCAATAAACTTCAGCTGTGAAATGAGTTGCAATGAAATTAGTTTCACTTTATTTTATCTCCATTAAATTCTCAAGTTTGTGACGTGAGCGACGTGCCAATAACATCTCGACCAGGAGCCACGAAAAACCAGGAATTAGGTCTGCCCGGTGCCACCGATTAGTTGCTATCTTAGCTGGGTAGCCTACATTTTGCATGTGCTCCCTGAGGATGCTGTACGCTTCTGTGGCATTCATCATTACTATGTCATAAACTACTGTGGAGTCATAATAGGAATATGATTGGAGTATTACTGGAATTTTCCATTTGTTCGAATACCTGCACCCCATGTAGTTAGCACAGTGTGATCCGCTGAATACTTGCTCATAGGAGTCCTGCCTGGATTACAGTGAGCCTGAATGTTATTTTGATTGAGTAATATAGGCCCATCAGTTGTGGCAGTAACATTCATAACACTGTTGATTCATTGGTCCTTCAATTCCCCAGTCTGTATTACGCTCAGAGGAAAATATGACTGGTGTCAATTTTGCAACCTGGTATGAAGACACACAATCTGCTCTGGCATTTGTGATGACTTGAATCTTTATCACCGTGGAAAAGGGTTATCTGTGCATCTTCCAGCAATGTGCAACTAAATGAAGCGCTTCACAGAACAAGGACAGTGAACCTCCGTCTATGGAAAAATATTTGAATATGGAAAACTGCATGTGCATCCTCTTAAGACTTTGGCGGACTGTAAAAACATTCGCCTTATTTCTTTTGGAATCTGGAGCTCCTTACCTTTTTACTCGTGCTTTCCATTATTTTCAACTCACACTTGAGCCGTGTTGGAAGTGTCACAGAAAGGTGTTGCTTAACTTGGATACCGAAGATCACTAATGACGGCAGTAGTGAACAGCACTCAGATGTCGCCATTGTCTTTTCCATAACGTCTGTTATGACGCACACAGATGTCAGAAGAGTAGCACTCTTATCAGCATCGTAATGAATGAAGTGAAATGGCGTCCTGGTCTCTGTATCATGTATGGCGGCATTCTTTAAAAGCAATCTATGGAGTTTTTAACTGGTTATGAAACAGTCTCAATTTAATACAGATGCGTCTATACGCCCTACATAAGCAAACGAGACTAACAGCGAGAAGATTGGCTATTTCTATTAGTTTCTAATAGTTATACTTAATGCTTGCCACCGGGTCGGATTTTTCCGCGACATCAGACAAAATGGCGCTGGGGTTTGCTCTGGCTGAATTCGAGTTGCTTCAGCTGCTAACTGAAGGTCCGTCTCCGGAGCTGCCGTCACCTCTCCTCCCGGCAAAGTAGTGTCCTTGCAGTGGGGAGTGAAGCGGAGGGAACATGTAACCTAAGGTTAGGTGAAACACTACCACCTTTGTCCACAGGGACCGCCAAAATCAACACAGAATGAGAAGTTCCATAAAGCTGCTTTAAGCAGCTGAACTCACATGACATTGCGCAGTTCTTTTAAAGGGTGAGGCCTTTTTATTTGCAGTGTTGAGATGTCCTTTACTCTTCTTTGATAAGAGCTCAATATTTTCCATGTTGATAAACTTAAATACCTCTTTGGTTTTTCTCTCTCTCCGAGTTGTACCCAGTGCTTTGATTTTTGAAATGCAAATAATAGCAAGCAGTGGCTCGTATAACAGCATTTTAAGTAGAGGTGGACAATATTACCAGCAGCATGGACTGTGGTAAGCAATGGGTCACGCCATGGAAAACATGATGGGATTTAACATTCATGTCACAGTAGGAACCCTGTTTTGTTTTTTTTGTGTAGTCTTTGTTTGTTCACTCTGATGTCAATGACCCCTCCATCGTATTCCCAGAAGTGCAAAGGAGTGAAATGCAGCTCAGTCAGTAGCTAAATCTAAACTCGGGAGTTTGTAAATTCCAAGCACTCAATCCGCTCTGGAATTTGAGGTCCCTGTGATCTACCACATTGGCTCTTATATGTACAGAAACTCTGTATGTTTTCTGGAAATGACACCTGAAAATTGGTGTTGTATATAGTATATATTGGTATATTTAAGAACTAATAAATGCTTAATCGGGAAAGTGCAACTGTCATTATGCATTCCCAGCAGCAGATGGCAGCAGGTATTTGTAAAATGAGGACTGTCTTTTGAATGAAAGAGGCCATCGTCACTGAAAACGTCAGCACCAGTTATAGTTTAACACAGTTGCATGAGTTACAGAGGGTATGTAAGTGACACATTGTGACATCTGCCATTGGTGCACACTGTTGAATGCTAAAGAGGAGAGACGGAACAGGCCTTTTTCACAGAGGACATTTTGACACATCACAGTAAGAAAAGCACAGGTGTAAATAATAAAACGAATGATGGCTGAATTCCATTTAGCTGCTTCAGTTTCAGGGTCCCGGTATTGTGCATGTGCATTTTCCCACCTCTGAAAAGATGTGTCAGCATGTGTTCTTTTGTGTAAAATACAAAACATTTTTAGTGTAGTCTTGTTGTGTTTTCATGCTACAGCATCTGAATATTTGGAAGGCCCAAGTGAGTATGACCCATGGGAGGGTTTGTATTGAAAATAATGGATAATATTATGCTTTACAAACTCAGTACAGGATCTCACCTTCTCTTTTGTCCTTGTTTTCTAGGAGTTATACTATCTGAGAATGCAAAGGAGCAGAGATAAGATGGAGAGGAAAAAGATGGATGAGCAGAATCAGGTATGACTTTAGTGCCTTTGACTCTGTATGAAAATGAGGGTTTATTTAGAGCATTATTCTCTAGTTGTTGAGAAGCAGAAATACATACATGAAGCCTCTTTCAGGGTTGTGTGGAGATGGAATATTCCTGCAGACCCCAGTAGTGGAATAATTATTTTTAGTCATTTGTATTGAAAAAATTAAACATATCAGGCGTCTAGTGGAAAGAGGGGTGTGTTGTTGTGTTGTGCACACTAAAATCAAATCAACTAATGGTCTCTGTGTGTTCGTGTGTGTGTGGTGGTTATACCTCCATTTGGTGTAGTGTGAGAAGAGGTTGAGGGTGTGTGTGGCGACATGCAACAGAGCAGACTACTCCAAGCTGGCCCCCATCATGTTTGGGATCAAATCCCACCCTGACGAGTTTGATCTGGAAGTTGTGGTGCTTGGCTCACATCTCATTGACGATTACGGGTAAGACCAACTGGCATCCTTCAACAGCGTCCTTCTAAAAAGGTTGTTGTGTTCAGTTGGGCTTAGGTCTGCATTCATTATAAAACTCTCATTTATTGAGGTTTTTCCATGAATTTGTGTTTTTTTTCCTACTTCCCGTTCTGCAGGAACACTTTTCGTATGATCGAGCAGGATGACTTTGACATCGGCTCCAAGCTCCACACCATTGTGAGAGGAGAGGATGAGGCGGCCATGGTGGAGAGCGTTGGGCTGGCTCTTGTGAAACTCCCTGATGTCCTGCAGAGGCTGCGCCCTGACATCCTGGTCGTCCATGGTGACCGTTTTGACGCGCTGGCTCTTGCTACTGCTGCGGCGCTGATGAACATTAGGATACTTCACCTGGAGGGAGGAGAGGTGAGCAGGCAGGGCTCGAAAATATAAGAGAAGTTCTGCTGCTATTGATTTAGTCAGAACGTTTATTTTATGACACACTACACATACATACAATAATGGAAGCAAACATAGAGTATAACTTGTTCTTAATTCCTTAAAGAAAATTGAAATGACAGATGATCGATTTTTTGTTTGCTTTTTTACAGCCGATGCGGTTGTGTGTAAGACTTTCTGTTGTGCAAGAACTTTGGAGTAATTAAAACTCTCCTGCTCCTTTTCCCAGGTGAGTGGCACGATTGATGATTCAATCCGCCACGCCATCAGTAAACTGGCCCATTACCATGCCTGCTGCACACGCATGGCAGAGCAGCACCTCATCGCCATGTGTGAGGACCACTCTCGAATCCTGCTGGCTGGCTGCCCTTCATACGATAAGCTGCTGTCAACTCATCACAGAGAGGACTACATGGATATTATGAAGAGCTGGATGGGTACGTGGGGACACAGTCACGGGACAGAAATATAGTGTGAGACATTCGAGTGTGTTTGTATGTCATGTGTGTTTATTCATGTTGCAGGTGACAAGGTGCAGGAGTTTGACTACATAGTGGCTTTGCAGCACCCAGTTACCACTGACATCCAGAACTCCATTAAGATCTATGGGCTGATGCTGGATGCCCTGCTCTCCTTCAACAAAAAGACCCTCATCCTCTTCCCTAACATTGATGCCGGTTAGTTTCACTTACTGGTCCCTTTAGTTCCTTATTATTTTCCAGGCCGTGTTTTGTCAAAGTAAAATTAGGATCACAAGAATTAAGGTATTTTTGGATTGTAGATTGTTGTAAAGTTGTGAAATTTTATTAATTGAATGAATAAATGCATCTGTGTCGCTTGACCCGCCCCTTCCCATGTAAACAGGAAGTAAGGAGATGGTGCGCGTGATGCGAAAGAAGGGCATCGAGCAGCACCCCAACTTCCGGGCAGTGAAGCACATTCCCTTCGAGCAGTTCATCCAGCTGGTGTGCCACGCCGGCTGCATGATCGGAAACAGCAGCTGTGGGGTACGAGAGGCCGGGGCCTTCGGCACGCCCGTCATCAACTTGGGAACAAGGCAAACTGGCAGAGAAACAGGTAGGCATGACAGGAAACAAAATTATAGTTACCTGCTGCCTCTGCCATAGTTGTGGTCCTGACATAACAAGAGGAGGGTTAAGAGATGGATTAAATCACTAATGAAGCATCACACGTCCTGAAGGGAAGTGCAGTTCTGCAAATGTTGTTTATACATTTGGTTACAGAACTTGTTTCAGCTTTAGAAAATGTGTATTTATAACACTGGTTCTTTTAAACTAAATGATTTTTTTCAATACTTGCAAATTCTCAGTATGCATACTTGATCATTACCACTGGGAATTAACAGCAGAAGTGTGAATGTCTTCAGTCTTTCATAAAGGCAGTTTGTTACCTGACAGGAGTTATTGTTGTTTTGAATATTAGAGAATTGTGGCAGCTGGAAAACAAAAATTGCAGCTAAGGTGTTGATCAATTTCCAACTGTATGGATGACATTTCCCTCTTTGCCAGGTGAAAATGTTCTACATGTCAGAGATGCCGACACTCAGAATAAGATCTACCACGCTCTGGAGCTGCAGTTTGGAAAGAGATACCCCTGGTATGACCAACGTACTTCCTGTCTGTCTGTCTTAAGCGTACGTTTCCAGTAACCCTGTGGCCTGTCCCGGTAAAAATGCTGTTGGACAGGTTAATCAAGGTGGGGATGCGCAGGTGTGCCTCTTTCAATTGTAGTCGTTGTTCCTGCTTTTCTCTGCAGACCAGTGATTTAAAAATAGCAATGTAAATAAATAAAAAAGAGTGTTTTAAAAATACAATTTTTCACACAATCTCTGTCTAATACACAGGGTGTACGGGTCTGAAATAAGAGTAGTTCAATTTAGTTCAATTTTATTTCGGTCTGTAAAACAAAAACAAACAAACAAACAAACAAACAAAAAAAAGAGTAAACTGATGTTTATGATAATGGATCACCAACCACTATACTTGGGGCCATAACAGCCGTTGTATTTCATGCTGTCAGAGAAAAAATGTCTGCCTCAACATGAATGAGGTGTGATCATTGGTGCAACATGATTTTAGTCTGTAGGGATCTGCGCAACAATGATGGAGGATTGATACCTTTTATTACTCAGAAGCCATGCAACCGTATTTACACCTTACAGAACCTAAAATGTGATTTTATGTTTTTAACAAGTAGATGAATGATGTGAACGCAGGTATTTGTGTTTCCCATCAGCTCTAAGATTTATGGTGACGGCAACGCAGTGCCTCGTATTCTTAAGTTTTTACGTGCCATTGACCTGGATGAGCCCCTCCAGAAGACTTTCTGTTTCCCCCCGGTAAAAGACCCCATCTCCCAGGACATCGATCACATCCTGGAGACACAGAGCGCTCTGGCTGTTGACCTGGGAGGGACCAACCTCAGAGTGGCTATCGTCTGCATGAGGGTAGGTTGCACAGACTCTGTAGTCCTTTTGACGCAGCTGTTTCTCCATTTTTATGAGTGTTAAGTATTTATCACGCTGCTAGGTGCCACTGCTGATTAGGATATTAGTTTCACTTTGGCATTATGAATGTGTTTTCTTTTAAATGGTTGTCACTAAAGTTACGATTCAAATTAAAACCTTAAAAAGTCGAGGTATGCTCTTCTTCACTTCTGCTTTTCTTCCCTTTTCTTTCACCGCCACCTGTCTGTCTCTCTCCTCCCTTCACTACCTCCCTCTCTGACCAGGGTAACATAGTAAAGAAGTACACGCAGTCCAATCCCAAGACCTTCGAGGCCAGGATGCAGCTCATATTAAAGATGTGTGCAGATGCCATGCGGGACGCTGTCCGCCTCAACTGTAGAATACTTGGCGTTGGTATGAAAAAACACACACTCGCATTCCTTAATGAAAACCCGCTGCGATGCTGATGAACGCCTTGTAGAACTATCATCTCACAGCTCTTCTTCTACATCTTAGGAGTGTCGACGGGCGGGCGTGTAAACCCACAAGAAGGTGTGGTCCTACACTCCACAAAGCTGATCCAGGAGTGGTCCTCGGTGGACCTGAGAACACCCATCTCCGACACCCTGCACCTACCCGTCTGGGTCGACAATGACGGCAACTGTGCTGCATTGGCTGAGAGGAAGTTTGGTCACGGCAAGGGAGTGGAGGACTTTGTCACTGTCATCACAGGAACAGGTGAAAAGTCAGGATTTTCAGACATTCGTCAGGCCAACATCTGTATAAGTTTCTAAAAATGTTTTTTTAGTAATTGATAATCTCACTGCACTGACTTCATTTAATTACTCAAGTCAGTTGCTTAATAGCGCTGACAATCTGAGGAAGTGAATATCTTGACTCTGCGTGTAGGTATTGGAGGAGGGATCATCCATCAGAATGAGCTGGTCCACGGCAGCACCTTCTGCGCTGCAGAGCTAGGTCACATCATGGTTTCGTTAGATGGCCCAGAGTGTTCGTGTGGCAGCAGAGGATGCATAGAGGCCTACGCGTCCGGCTTGGCCCTGCAGAAAGAGGCCAAACGGCTGCATGACGGTGGGTGTTTTTGTTTTCGCGTGTGTGAAGCTCAGTTACACCCATAAGATTCAGAGAATAGCTGAGAAAGGTGTGTCGTCTAAACATGGTGTGTGTACACCCTGAAAACAACTTTCAGTTTTGTTCACCTTCTGGCATTGTACGTGCATAAAGGAATAGTTCACCCAAAAACTTTATGTCCACATAACACACACAGGTGATACAGGCGTCTCCAAAGTAAAAAGTCTTGTAAGACTCTCAATAAAAGCTGAATTGAATATAGGTTGGTTGGATTTATTGGTTGGTAATTTCTTTGCCCTTTTTGAACTTTAAACTAGAAATCCCTTCACTTAAACAACAAAGAGTACAACAATCAACTCATTTGTTACTGTTCTAACTGTAAATGACGTGGTCATTAGAATTTATGACTTAACTTTTTGGAATCTAGATGGATAAAGAAATGTTGATGAAATGTAGCTTCTTACCATGGGTCTCAAAGGGCTTCACACCAGCATTCATCATTTACATACATGCATGTGACCTGTGTGTTGGTGTGTGTGTCTGTCAGAGGACCTGCTGAAGATGGAGGGGATGGATATGAAGCTCGCAGAGCCAATCACCGCTGCCCACCTCATCAACGCAGCCAGACTGGGGAACTCCAAAGCTGACGCTGTCCTGAACAAGGGTGAGAGCACAAAGAAAACACACACATAAGAACCTGTTAAAGAAATTCAAACCGCAAAATGTGTTTTAGTTCACTTTTAGAGAATAATAGTTCAGCTAGACCTTTCTTCTGTGCTGGAACAACATAGCATGGAGATGCATTTCAGTGAGTCGCTACATTTGTGTTAGTGGCTACTAGTCGTTAATGCAGTATAGTGTTACAAATTTCGAATGTTGCAGGTTCATTGGTCCTTAAGTGATACAGATGTCATCATTTATGCTCACAGACACACGACCAGTCCCGAGAAGACCTCTGTCTATGACAAGGGTCAAATGCTTTACAAAATTAATGTGATTTTCCATCTGCTCCTCCTCAAGACTTCATACATCACTCGTCGTAAAATCTGCCATTAAAACAAGAGAAAAATCGAATTTCTGTCTGTCTTCCCCTCTCCAGCCTCCACAGCGCTAGGTGTGGGCATCATTAACATCCTCCACATAGTGAACCCCTCGCTGGTGATTCTCTCTGGAGTCTTGGCCTCTTACTACCAGGCCCCAGTGCAGCACATCATCTCTGAGAGAGCCCTCGTCTCAGCCCAGAGCATCAAGGTTGTCACATCAGACTTGGAGGAACCTGCTTTGCTTGGAGCAGCTAGCATGGTGTTAAACTATGCAACTAGAAGGATATATTGAAGGATGTAGTCCTGACTTACTAAGGACACTGCTATCAACATGAGAACTGCAAAACTAAAAGTAGTACCCGTACTGCCCAGATAGCTACATAAGCATATATGTAGGGGAAACATGTTGAAGGCTAGAGTGAAAGACAATGCGTTCAAGCCATCATGTCAGTGTTTAGCACGAGCTAAATATTTTTCAAATGTGTATATATTTTTTTATTTTTTTGCTGGTTGATAACCTCAGTGAAGGCAGTTTTGCTTGTGGTGTCCACAAAAACACAAATTCTCAAGCCTGTGAGAATCATGCCTTCACCGGGCCAGATGTTGGCCAGATGCCAACCTGGAGATGTCATGTGTAAAGTGGGTCCATTGCACGGGCCAGAAATCCCATCACACTTTCTTCTCTACATAGTCGAGGGGTAATGAAGCCCCAGCGCTTATTTGAGCGATTAAGCGCCAGCTTTTGAGTAAATGGTAAAGCCGTTTTCAAGCCACAATTACCCATAAATGGTAGGACTCACCCACTCTACTTGTGATGTGATGTGATGTGGGTGGATGGAAGTCTGTCATTACAGAAAGCTTGTTTCAGATGTGACCAAAGTATTGCTGAAACATTCCCCTGTAGCTTCCTTTCTATTCTCCCTAATTGCTTGCCCTCTCACTTTTCTGTAAGTCTTGTTTGGAGTTTCCATTCTCAATTTTGAATAACTGTCATGTTATTATGTTACATTTCCATGTTTTGTTTTGTTAAACTAAGTTATTTAAGGTGTTGGGGAAAAAATGTAAGTGCATTAAGATGATAGTGTAGTTGGCGATCGTAAAGGCTTTAGGGGTAATAAATGGTTAATGAGAAATTTATTGAAATACTATACTGGCTGATATTAATGAAGTGTTGAGGCGACTGCTTTAGCCTAATAGCTGCTACAGTAAGATGAGGGCCTGAGAGTGAATCTTTTGCCTGAATCAGGAAGTTTTATTACATTTCATTACCACTGACCTTTGAACTGATTTTGAAGTTTTCTTCATGCCTTTCGAAGATATGTTTTATCTCAGAAAATATTGACATGGTTTGTATGTACCATTACATACTATATTGTACATTACATGCTAATTGATTTTTTTGGATTTACTTCTTTGTTATTTTATTTGTTATGTCCAAATAAATACACTGCCTTGTTTTAGATATACACGAGAAGTAGACTTTATTTAAGTCAAGCGGAGAAGATATGGATGGAGCCCAGTCCACAATATTGTTGCCATCTTTGGGTGTTTATGCAGCTTCTTAGTTCGATGTCTACACAGAAAAAGTGCAACTGTTACAATGCACAGCAATTGAAAACACAAATCTCTTTTACTTGAGCATTCACAGCCTCACAATACACATACAGACGGGGGACAAATTAAAGGAAAAACCAACATGAAGTGTCTTAGTAAGGTGTTGGGCCACCACGTGCCACCATAACAGCTTCAGTGCACCTTGGCATTGATTCTACAAGTCTCTGATATCTACTGGAGGGATGAACACCATTTCTCCACTCATTTATTCAGGTTTCAGGTTTTTCTTTTAGTTTGTCACCCGTCTGTATGTTTAGTGGTAAATACGGCCAAATGAGAGTCATGCAGTTTAATTAAAATGTTTTATGTAAAAGAATGAGAAGATAAACAAATGTATATGAAGGCATTGTTCTTCTGGGGGTCCAGCAGAGTAAAGAAGTTGAATGTACTGCTGTTTCCAAAAGTAGTTGTCTCATTTCAAATTTTACTTTTTAACAGTGACTGCAACATTTCTCAGTGTTCAATCATATGAGTCTCCTGGATATTTAAATTGAATGAAATAGCCAGGGTTTATGGGAAAAGTAATGTACGGGACTTTAACTTAGGACGCATGATCACCCATTATAACCTTCTGATTTCTGCACTCTATATCCCATATCAGTAATGGATTGGAGCTCCAACAGAGTTACAGTATCTGAATATTCCACTAAAGTCCCTGGTGCTGAATTTTAATGTCAGTCTATTGTCAGTCCAGTCCATTCAAAGCTCAGTACTGCGCCGCCCACTCATTATGCAATTCATTAATATCTGTGCCCTGTGAGTCAGTTGGTGAAGCCATGTTCAGTTATGTTTTATGTTCCTCTCTTGTTCAGTTATTTTGATGATGTTCAGAATTTTTATGCCTGAATTACAATCATTATAAAAAAGTTGCATTACAAAAAACAATCACATGGTGGTTTTCCTTTGTCTTCTTTTTAATCATTAATTCCCAGGAGTGAGTTATCTTGTGTGTAAACTTGATTCAGATTGCAGGGAAATTAGGAGCCCGGTTACAGTCCCAGGGTCTAGGTCCCAAGTCATGAGATTTTACAGTTTTGTACTTAACAAAGTGCTCACCTTTGTTCCTTGTGGTTCTTACAATCTGCAACCCAGGTTTTCAGCTCAGAGCAACAAGCCTTTCTAGTTTTTAGTTCTAGCTTGGAAATACTGTAGCAGTGTTTGGTGAGTCAGACTGATATTGTTCTGATGGTTTAAATCCAATATATTCGCTCCCACCTGCACACCGAGTCAGGTGAGTGCTTGCTTGTCACCTGAGCCCTTTGAGACTGTCAGAGCTGTTAATAATTAACCACCATGACATTATGCTTGGGTTGGACACAGCAAATGTTGCCAGGGTGCTTCACCAGCTTTATAGCAGAGAAGCGAAGAGAAAGCCAAAAAACACTCTGCTGGTGTTAGACAGAAGGCATGTGGAAGACAACAAGGATGTGTGATCTGATGAGACCAAAATTAAGAAAAACCTGCTGCAGTCTGCAATAAAAGAGTAGAACTGAAAGAAGGAATTTTATCTTTTAGCAAGACAACAATCCAAAGACAGAAATTATATAATATATATACTTTGGATTTTTGGATTTGCTGATATATTAGAGTATACATGTGTATATTTACGTTTTTTTTCTTGTGCATGTTTAGTTTAATAACTGATAACAGCATATCTATATGTATAATAACAGAATAAAGGCCTGACAATGATACATTAAATATCAGTTGAATCTCGCCTAATCGCAGACTGCGGATTTGTCTCACAGCTCTGACAGCACGTAGCAGGTCATGGGACCCGTTTGCAGGCGGGACTACAGATTTGATTGGTCCCCTTTTGAGGCAGCTGTTTTGTGATTGGTGTTCTATACTATCAGTCACCCATGCTTGTATGTGATTGGTTATTTACCCGTTTCCGCTTCGCTAGCTTTTACGTTTTTTTCCCCTCTCGTCCTTCTTCCCGTTGAGCTAATCGGTTTCGGTCAACCGCTACACCTGCCCACCGTGTCTCATATTTATCCTCTTATCCACACACAACATGGACGATTTTGACATGCTGAACGCGCCAGCCGCTGGAAACGGTGTCGGCTCGGAAGAGGACCCCGCTGCCGCGTTCTTGGCCCAGCAGGAGAGCGAAATCGCGGGGATTGAAAACGACGAAGGCTTCAGCATCCTGGACGGTGGAGAGGTCCCCTCGTCGCTGGGAGACTCCAACGGTGGGTGACTGCTGTGGTCAAGCAGATACAGTTTGCCTCTGTTAAACATTAACATTGTCTGGCTAGTTAGCTTTAATCTTACGGGGTTGTGTATGATATTAGCCTAGCGTTAACTGAGCCGTTAAACCTTAATTTGGTCCTAAATGGACACTGAAGTTGATGCTCTTTGCTAACGTTAGCTGAGCTAACACTTTAGCCAAGAGGGCTTAGCTAGCGTTAACATTAACCTGTGTCAACGCTAGCTTAAATTGATAAATGAACATGTAAAATGAAAACTGTGAATGATTCGTAAATATTTATTATGATACGCTAGCGTTTCTAAAATGAATGAGGCTGTCTGATAACATCAGCTCTACCGTTCCTGGCCGTGTCATTCATTGCTACCTAGCCCGACATGTTGCTACAGCTGTGCTTGCCAGCTAACCTTACAGCCACAAGAGAAAATTGATGGAGCTTAATGACCTTTGGCCACAACTGCCTCATTTCCTTGAAGCTGTAACTCGTTGTGGTTTAGCAATTGTACTCGATCAGAAGTGCTGACATATCATGTTATGAAATATGTGTTTATGAAAATCTTGAGGATTCAGCAAGAGTAAAAGATTCCCAGTCAGCCAAGGCCTTGTCATTATAGAGTTTTTGTTATTTTTTCTTGCAGACATATTTAATCGTGTGTTTTGTTGCTTCGTGTTGCTTGCATGGCTACATGTGTCAAATAGTGGATGTTGTTGCTGTATTATTGTACTAATGTTTTGCTGTTTCTGTTGCTCTGCATGGCTCTGGCACTGTCTTGAGAATGCTTAATTTTGTTTATTTTGCAGTCTTTATGGGGTCTTGTTGTCTTCTGTCTAAATGTTAACCATCACCTCATTGGTTTCAAAACATCTCACCAAAGGACTACAGTTGAAAATGAGCTAGCTTGTTAACATGTTGTCCTGATACATAAAAGAAATGTCTGGGTTTTTTTGTCTGCTTGATTTCTAACAGCTATTTTCCTTGTATGTTTGTAGATGGTGCTGTCAACGGAGAGCTTCATGGGGTAATACTTCTTCACTTCTGTTTTTGTTCTTCTGTCCTCATGTTTGTTCCTCTGTATCTAGGGGGACTTTTGACAGCCTGTTTGTGCTCACAGTGTTCACACTGTCCAAACCAAACATCTTTGATCTTTTGATCTCTAAAGTAGAGCTTTCACTTGCTGCCTCTTAAGTGGCATGTGGTTTTGTCTCTGCTGACTCTGCAGGGGATTGTTGTCAGGACACTTATGTTATTGTTTTGGTAAATCATGCTGCTAAAGTAATATTTGTTTCCATAATGTTGCAGTGAAGAGAAACCTTAACATTGCCATGTGAGAAAGTCTCATACTGTAGGTATTGACCCCACTCGCTGTCAGTATTTGATTGCTTTATATGATATGAACTCTTAAAGAGTAATTCTGGTTTAGTACAACTTGGGTATTATTTTCATGTATGGATCCATCTCTATCCATTATGTTAACATTGTGCTCACCGAAGTAGTTGCTGGCCGTCATTCTTGTTGGTAATTATAATGCTGTGGCCACTAAGTAAATTGCTGAGATCTAGGAACATGGCGACATTCTTACTAAGAAGTCAGATGGGTGAAGAAACATGAGCAGTCAGGTGATAAAATGGGCCAACAGTTAAGACTACAACAACACTTTATTTGGATGTAAAACTGAAAAGTCAAATGTCTGAAAGTTAGCCCACATGAAATGCAGGTAATGAACTCTCAATGCACAGAAAAAAACGGTGTGTGTGCACAACTACATCAAGTACGGTAGGTCAAAGTTGAACCAGGAAGTCGGACTGTACATTGTGATGGATGTTTACATTGGACAGTTTGATTTTTCTCTCTAAAAAGTTTGGGTAATCTGGTGGTTTGTTTAAAATCCGTCAGATCGTCTGACTGCTTGTGTTTCTTGGCCTGTCTGACTTCATTTTTATGATGTTGCCATGTTCCCAGATGTCAGCAATTCGGACAGTGCAACATTATAATTACTGATATGTGATGATGGCCTGATTGTCCTTAATGAGTATTAATGAGATTATAAAGACTTGAAATGGGATATTGAGATTTGCTCCAATATTTCTTCATTTTATGCATCAATTCTGCAGCCTCTCATTGTATAGAATTATAAAAAATATTTGTAGTATTTCAGCAATGTGTTGTGGAAAGTACTTCTTTTCTTTTAGCACTGTGGGAGTGTGATTTTAGTGCTAGCGCAGAGGTTTGAATATCTGGCTGTTAAATCCGATCCAACTTCCTTTTCCTGTGCTGTCATTGCAACATTGCTGCCTTTTGCACTGTCAGGACTTCTTTCTGGCAGTGAGGAAAGCTGATAAAACTCAAAGTGGAACAGATTTGGTTTTAATAAAGCCTCTCAAACAGCATACAGCTAACTTTTCTGAACAGATATACTACATATTATTACATATTGGACTCGGGGCAAAAACCTGGCGACAATAGCTGATTCCAAATGTATTTGCAACTTTCAGATGATCGTTGGAAAGACGAATAATTCAGGATGAGAGAATGAATGTTTCTTCACCATGTCTCTGTAAATTACAATGACAAAATGTTTTTTTATAAAGCTACACAATTATCTCTGCCTGTCATCACCTCCCATGTTTCTCAGGAAAGCAACGGTCCATCAGACGCCTATGCAGCAATTTCCAATGCAGACCGGCTGCAGGCCGAACCTGAAAGCCTACGCAAGTGGAGGGAGGAGCAAAGAGAGAGGCTGGAGTTGCTAGGTAAGCACAGACCAGAATAAATTTATAATGGAGGATGGCAGACCACTGCTGTCTGAGATGTGACAAGTAAAGGTTGATATCATGAGATCTGCGCCAAGCGCTGGAGATTCAAACCTGGCTGGTCTTTTTTTCATGGTGTGTAAATTAAATACACTCTGTTCACTTCTTTACCTTCATCTCCCTCCCCAGATGATAACTCTCGCCAGCAGGAGTCAGAGTGGAAGGAGAAAGCTAAGGTGGAGCTGGAAGAGTGGCACGCCAGGCAGAACGAGCAGCTGGAGAAAACCAAAACCAATAACAGGTACTGGCTTCATAGAGGGGTTGAAACAGGACACAAGGAACAATGGAAATGAGGGAGGGAGGAACAATGGAAATGAGGGAACAATGGAAATGAGGGAGGAGAACACATTTACAGTTTGTGTCTGGACAAAAAAAAAGCCAAGATGATATGGAGGATTCGCAACAACCAACAATCTTGGAAAAAGTTTGAACATTTAAAACGAGTATTAACTGTTTATAAATAACGGCAGCAGTCTTGGATTCAGCCACAGGTGAGCGTATAACTGAATACTAAGGTTTGGCTCAATGTGTAAGGTCTCCAATGCGGGTCCACCTTAGCCTTGAGGTTCCAGGAAGAGAATGTGCTGATGTCCCAGCACGTCACTGTTTGTATCGTTGTTAGCCCAAACCCTCCAGTTAGCAGCTCATTTGTTCGCACATACCTATGGACAATAATGTGAAATTAAGCCTTTTCCTTTAGGGGGCAACCTGAGAGGCAACAGTGGTTGAGCCAAGAACAAGATAATGTTCCTCGCAGTATCGTAGCATCTCGTGCTTTGACAAACACACTCTACAATACCCCTGCAACAAATATTACTGTGCCATGGTGTGCGTCTCCCACATGGTTCCTTCACTTCACTGTGGGTTTAGCTTCCTGCTATTTTTAGTGGAGCACAGTGGCTCAAGAGAAGTATCTTTTGTGCAAAAGAAAATCCTCAGACAAATAAATATGTAGACTGATTTAAACAAGTAAAATTTAAATGTCATTTTATCTCTATAATATCATGATAAAATACTCTTATTAACTGACACATTTAGGGTTCTACAAATTGTTCTATTAATTGTGTGCTAAGTGTGAATTTAGTAAACTGATCTTGAAGGTTTATAATAACGCTCCAAAAGACTTTTGTGTTTTTTTCTCATATGGTTGTTAGACGTGTACTGCTATTTAAGGATGTATAATATGCCGAATGGCTGGCACCAGCCCCCAGGTAACTCATCATTGCGAGTTGAATTGGATAGTTTCTGTCTCAGTTCCAGCGCCGTAATGTAGCTCCGCTGCCCTATTAATAATAAACTACATGCAGCCATGACTCCCTACTCATCTGGCAACCCTGTGTTTGGTGGGAAAGTGTTACTGATGTAGAATCTTTTCATATAGATGGTCTTTGTCTGGTAGAGATAAATAGTAGGGTGCTGATTTTGCACCAAGAGTTAGGGCTACAACTAACAATTATTTTCATTATTAATCTATTTCTTCTTTTCCAAACTAATCAATTAATCACTTGGTTTATACTGTAAAATGTATAGAAAAGACAGATCCTATCCTTCTAATTTAAAATTGCATGTTTTGCGTGACCAACAGTTAGAAAAACTAACAAAAATATTTCATTAATGATATGAACCAAAGATAAGCAAATGAGTCCTCACATTAGAGAAGCTGTAATTAGCAACTATTTTGAGTATTTATATTCATTAGCTATAGTCACAACATATGGGAATGATTCATTTAATTGACTAATCGGTTCAGAAGGTGGAAAAATTTGAATTTGATAGTGTGAGTTATTCTCTCACTTCTGTAATTTGTTTCTAATGTGAAGAGCTGATGCTGTCTGGCGGACCAGCAGATCCGTGTAATTAAAGATTTCAAGGGGTGGACACCATCAGCTGAGTCTGAGCCTTTGAAACCTCCTGACACCACATTTAGAAGTCCTTCCGAAAACCTCAGCCTTTGATTATATGCCTTAGCGTATTATTGTGTGGTAACCTATAATGCTTGTGTTTCCGTCCTCTTCTCCCTTTTATCGCTGTCTCTCTTCTCTCCTGCCTTCTTGCTGCTCTGTCGTTTGGGCGGATGTTTGTCCAGGGTGCTGGATGAAGACTTCTACAAGCAGCCCTTCTCTGAGCTCATTGGTTATGTGTATGTTGCTCCAACTAACATCCTCCCTTTGCATTTTTTTTTCTTTTTGCTTTTTTTTCCTCCATTGTCATCAACTCCCAGCATCCAAGCATTGACATCACATTCATCTCATTGGTTAGGGCATTAGTTACCTCCCATTGTTTTGCATTTTTTAGTTCCTTCTTTAGTTTTTCATTTTGAGCTATTTGGATTTCTAATTGTTACACTCGTCATCTAGCTTGTAGTTGTTGTTGTTGTTTTTTTTGTTTTTTAAATAGAAAGTACAGTAATTTTCGCCCCATATGTCTGCATGTAATTTTGAGCGAATGCCTGTCAGGATATTTCCATAAAGAGAATGACTGCATGCCACTACGCACATACTGCCAAACTCCTCAGTCACATCCATGGAAATCAAATTAATTCTTTCATAACTGTGCCTGTGTTGATTTCTCCTCCAGTATTCACATCCACACTGTTTCTCTTCCAGTCATTTCAGCAAAACATTTTGCAAATACATGACATACGTTTCCAACAATTAACACGTGCTTACAATAATTATATGAACTCTCCCAGAAAGTGTTTTGTTTCTACTTAACACCTTTTTATAAATGTGATTTTTGCCAAATTAATCTACAAAATATTATTCCAGAATAGGATGCTTATAGGTTTGTTTGAAGCAATTGTGTGTTTATAATTGGACTTGGGTGTTTGCGTCAGTAGCACCTAAAGCGTATGTGTTTATAAAATAAGATATGATATGTGCAGAGTTGGCATTGTTCTTGGTGGTGGTTCCTTCCTCTGAATCTCTACAAGTCTAACTTCCTAAGTACTCACCCCAACTTCCCATATTCCCAGCCCTACCCACTCACTAATGTAAAGACAAGGGCTTTGTGCAGAAAAGGGTACAGGGCTCGACACTTGCCATTTTTTGCAGATGCAGCACATACGTGCTCCAGCAACAAAGGTAAAAAGGCAAAGAATTAAAATAACGTGTGAACAAAGTGTGAACACACCCTAACGTTAGGTTATTTGCACACATGCTCCTAAATATGTTTTACAGTTGGCACACATCTTTTTTTAGTCGCAAATACAAGTGAAACGCTCGCACTGTCGAGACCCTGGGATAGTGCCAAACTAACCATTACATTACAACCACTACATGTGAAACTGAGTTAGAAGTTACTGAAGTTTTAAATACAATGTGCAAAGGTCAAGTTGCAGTCCTCATCCTCATCTATGCTCAGTAAGGTGGGACACATCGTTTAACTGTATAAAAACATCTTCTTTATAGTTATTAGATGTTGGTTTTTTGTCATAGCCCCTCTTTAGCTACAGCTGCTTTCATTTTATGTACTTAACTAAATATAATTGGACTTAAACTCGAGCTATCTGCCGGATTCAGAAACTCCAGCTGATACCTTGTTTTGCCTTTGAGGATATTTTATACATTTTTTTATAGGCTTAATCACCTCTTCAGAAATACAGCTCTCCAGCTTTGTTCCTATCAATTTGGTTCTTTGGTTCATGTCCAGGTAGCATTTAACAGTTTGGAACTTGGTTTTCTTAAACCTGCAGATGTCCTGAGTTGTGATATTGAGTCCAGCGTTCGCTGTCCCCACTGTCTCTCCCCTCTCCTTATTGGTGCTAAATAAAATGCACAGCAAAGACTGTATTGATAACACCACTGGTCATATCATGGTTACACAACTGCTTCAAACTGAACTGTGTTCATGCTTTATTAGGATGTTAGCTGCTCTGTAGCTACTGCTGTCCTACAGGATGACATGCTAATTTGCCCAGCTAGCTATCCGGTAGCCTGAGCTGTGCAGCCTTTGGTTTTGCTATCAGATTACTTGGGAGTGCCCATTTGCCTGCATTGTGGTGTACACATTTATTTTTCTTATTATTAATCAGCTTTTGATTTTCAAACTCGCCATCAGTTATTATTCCAAAGCTATTTTATGAATGTATAGCTGAATCAAGTTTGACATTTTCTCTGGTAAAATCTTTATTTTTGGTCGTTCTTTGATTATGTTGAGCTGTTGTCCTTTTAAAAAATTGGCATTGCATTTCCATTGTATTTGCAATTTAATATTAATGTACACATGCTCATGTTTGTCATGCAGCAGGGTAAAATGCTTTTTTTTCTCGTGATTAGGGAAAGAGGTATTTTATTGTGTTTTTCAATAGTCCATGTTTTTTTTTGTTTTTTTAATGTGCACATCCCAATGCAGCACATGCAGCGTATTGTTAGTAATACTATAGAACAAATTGCTTTCCAGCCTCAGCAGTGTTGGTGTAGAATGACACTGAATCACACCACTTCCTCCTTCTTCATCTTGTTGGAGTGAGTCTGTGACGGGGACTCCGGGGGCCTCATTTGGAAGCATTCAGTAAGATGAAATGGGTACTTCCCACACAAACGTTGGGAATTAAAAAATGTGATAAGAGAATGATCAGTGCTTATAAAGATTTGGACAAAGTGGGAGCTAGCCACATCATTTGCTAGTGAAATGAACTGTGTTAATGTCTTGTGACATATGAGGATAAAATAGCTTGACGGTGAGCTATTGGACATTTTATAGATCAGGATATCAGTGATGTTGATCGTGTTTTGACCGAACTTATGAGAAAATAATCAACACGGTTTCGTAAATGAGACCCCAGGCCTCAATGTCCTTGTGCGTGTAACTGACAGAAATATAACACGAGGCAGTATTCACAGAGAAATGTCTTTTCCATTCACCAAACCAAAGGCTGCACACTGATCATTTTGTAGAAGACTTTTGAAGAAAAAAATGTCGCTTTTGCATGCTGGCTTTCAACATCTGCATTTAGCTCATTTTTGTTGTCTTTCATTTCGTCCCCTCCCCCCTCTCTCTCTCTTCTAAATTCTGACTTGTGAAACTGTTTCTCCCTGTTTTCTTTTCCTATGCACCTTAAAGCACACACATTAACCATCCTTGCTACCGCCTAGACCAGTTAAGTAAAAATACAAAACCACAGAACCTCCAAATACTTTATATTTTTGACAGGGGATAGATGCAGTTCTGTGTGTGTGTATGTGTGTTAGATAATTAAACGCTGCACAGATACCCAGTTTACGATCCCAACAGTTAGATCCACTGCCTAGATAGAGGTTTGTTATAATGTCCCTTCTGTGATGTTGTGGTCCTTCTAGTCCCTTTTTTGTATTTGTAGTTGGTTGTGACAGTGAATGTTCATTGGCTTCTCATCCCCATTTTGCTTTGTGTACTGTGTTGTAGGTAGTAGCTGAATTTGTGCTTGCAGGTTGGGTGGGGAATAGAGAAAAGTCCTTGTAACTAGAAAAAGTACCATGGCAGTGGAATTACTAAGTTAGAGGGTGGGGTGTGACGAGGGCTTACATGTGTTTAGCCATAATCTGTGGCTTGCATCTCAAAATGTCTTGTGATAGTGGCACTGATCCATTTTCAGTTTTTAGTTTGGTCGTTTCTTCTTTTTTTTTTTTTT
>NTHP01000098.1:222194-237194 GCA_003416845.1 Oplegnathus fasciatus | reverse complement strand
TCCATCTGCTGTGCTCAGGTCTCTCTTGCAAAAGAGAGACCTCTCAATATCTCAATGATATTACCTGATTAAAGGTGGTATATATAAATGAGGGGATATTGATGCATGGGAACACACTGATGCATGCCATATGAACAGTGAGACAACATGTGCCTATTCAAAGCTCTCATTTCACACGCACGTTGATGAACCATTGTTATACAGTACATCATCAGCCTAACATTTGTCACAATACTGAATCTCACTACTAACATATCACCAAGTCGTTATTCGACCTCACCTGTGTGACCCTGCCTCTCCTCCTCTCTCTGAGCTACATGGTCGGGTGCCTTCTGTCACAAAATAACACATTCATGTATGCCACATGCAGGGGAGGATTTCGAAGGGGGGTGGTTAGTACAGGCACAAATCCTCAAAAGGGCTTTAGTTTTTCAGATACCCCTACCCGAGGTAGAACAACTACACTGGAGGTCGTGAAGTTCAAATTTGCACTTATAAAACTAGAGCCTGGAGGCTTTCAAAGACAAAGTTGTCATAGGCAGAAATTTCACACAGATATCTATCGCCGAATGAGGTAACACAATGGTAACTGAGCCTACGGCCCACTGATGAAAGCCCTTGAATTTGCAGTATTACGACCTGGGTGTTGGGAGTGACTTTCCTGGAAACATCACAAGCGGCGCACAGTTCGGCTTTTAACAAGGCTTTTAAGGCAACAGACTTGCTCTTCAACTCACCTGTGTGTGAACCAGCGTGCGTTTCTTCCCGTCTCTGCTAGCGTTGCAAGTAAACGGTTACTATGGCCGAGCAAACAAAGAAAAGGTCAATGACTACAGACAATGAAACTTGAAACTGAGGTCCAAAAACACACCTGTCTCTGATGCTGTATGTCCTTTTGTTATGTCTGGCTATGTTTGTTTTTCTTTCTATCTGCTGTACTCAGGTGTCTCTTGCAAAAGAGATCTTGATCTCAATGAGATTACCTGATTACATAAAGGTGGTATATATAAATGAGGGAATATCTTATGGAGGAATGGTGTTCATCCCTCCAACAGAGTTCCACAGACTTGGCAAGGAAGCTGTTCTGGAGGCTCGTGGTGGCCTGACTCCGTACTAAGATACTTCATGTTTGTTTTTCCTCTAATTTGTCCCCTATCTGTCGTTGACAGAGCTTTGGCGCCTCTTAACCAGACGTAGCTACAGCCTCCCACACCTTAGCCAAACCTATTAGCGATATTGGGTTAGGGAGGTGGGACTCGTAGTAGAGAACGAGATCTGTTAACCGTTTGTGTATCAAATACGTTGACTAGACACTGACGGTTATATTTTAATTTTTTCATCAAAATTATTGCTAGGGACAATTCATTAGTCGCTGGATACTGGTCATGTCCCTACTGTCCCTATCAAATTCTACGCCCTTGCTTAAAACTAAATTGATTTACATCCACAACGAGACAGAGTAACTGGCAGACACACAGCCCTGACAATATTACCTAAAGTCTGGTCACCCAACGAATGTGGGCCTAAGTCTAATATTTTCTCCTTTTAGCTGTTTTAGTCACTACCAACTCCAATACCTGGGTCATCAGCTAGCTAGCTGCACTGTTCGCGCCAACTTCTCTTTTTGGTGCTGGGTAGTGTATAGTGGGCTTGTCAGGGCATTTTACCTTAGTTGGATATTTCCTTCGGGAGTTGGTGGAGACCAGAATGGAGCTAAAAGGCCAGTCAGATTTGGATTTAACATTTATTAGGTGGCCAGAAACAATAGTTCAAATGAATGCTAATGTTTCTTCATGTTTGCTTGACAGCTTGCTCCTCTGTCTCTAGAGTGGCCAAAGATGTTATAACACTGCTTTAAAAAGTCTCCAGTGAAATAATGTCCCTATAAGTTGCAGCTTTTGCACAATCCATATCTCAGTACGTCAGAATGACGAAATGCCTATCTTATATCTCTCTTACATTTCCTTTTTGACCTTACATATTCCATAAGGAAGTGTTGACATTTATCTTGACAAACATCAAGTCCAGTATGCCTCAATGACGAAAAGACACGTCAGTGCAAACATGCACTCACACACACCTACCTCTCAGTAATGACACGTGGATGTCGGAGTTTTATGCAAAACAGCAACTGAGAAGGAGACTTGGAAGGGCGAAAGTATAGCAACCTATGATTCACAGCCTCTGACATGTGGCTTTCTGTTGGGTTAATAAAGACGTACTAACAGGGTGTTGGGATGTATTTGTACATTTTCACGAAGAATTATTAACATTTGTGATACACTCTCATACTAAACTTTTTCTTATGTTCTGCTCAGTCTTTAGGAGAGGGATGACGTTTGCTTTATTTTGGCTTCTTGTGCTTTATGCTCTGTTAGCGCCTTTTTGATACGTTGATACTTTTATGTTTTGTTTTAACTTTTTTTTTTAATGTCTTTCTTGTTCAGGTATTTTATTTCTGGGGAAACTATTTTGCTCCAATTAGAGACACAGGGTGTGATTGTATTGATAGTCACTGGCACATTTGTACACAGAAAATCTGTTTGGAAAAGGAGGGAGACCAATTACAAACACAAGTTAATATTTGGCAACTTGGGGTCAATTAGAACTCTCTGTGTGTCCTTTCTGAGCTGCCTCAATATTTGTCTTAAATAAACATAAGAATTCCCATCATTTGTGTGGTCTTTTGGACAGTGGCTTTTTATGACTGAATCACGCATGGGTGGCATGAAGGAGGTGCACATGCACACACGTCGGCATAGCGTTAATTGATCATTTCTGTCTCCACGACTCATGTCTACTTTTAGTTACTAACATTACACTGTCTTACAGTTTCTTACATTCCTGAGTTTAACATTTTAATTTAAAAGATAAATAGACCTACCAATCGCAACACAACAGAGTGGCACCATACAAATGTCATATACAGCTTCCATACTTGCCACAAAAGCTACAAGCTGCCTCTTGCAACACAGCCCAAACAGTTGGTTCGAACTAAGTCCCCAAAGGACGTATTTAATGGACAAATTACTGTACTTTTCCATTGCAAGACAGCAGGCATTGTACTACAGCTCATCATGCATGTTTCACACAAAACCAGTCGGACAAGTCCAGGCACATCATTTTCGTTATGATTACCATCTTGCCAATGTTGTCAGATTGTGTTGGCCATCTAAATGAATGTTAAAAGCTCTGCTGTTTGCCATCAGGGCTTTTGAGGAAGTAACATTATAAAAACAATCCTGACTGTTGTCACTCATTCAGCCATTTACTCTTTCAAATTTATTTCATAGTATCTATTCTAATTTTATTCGGATGATGCTTAATCACAACAGCAAACGGCATTTTGTTAAGCAGTAGAACCTGTTAAATGCTGATTTACCCTTAAATTTCCATTAAGTTTAGGTTTTAAAGATAAAAAATATATTTCTCCACACTGTATGACACTACCGCACATATATTCTGTCTTAATACGCTGTATATGCTGTTGTTTTTCCCGAAGAACCATTACACCAAACATAAATATTCCAGATGTCTATGCATTAATTTATACATATTTCCCAGAAACTGACATATTTGGTATTCTGGAATCTCCAACAAAATATAAAATTAAGTTATTTGGGTTTGAGCATGAGTTTGTAATGGTTGACCCACCAGCTGAAAAGGGTTAATAAAAAAACAAGCAGCCTCTTGATATGACGCTTGGTTCTTTGTCTTGAGATGATTGTGCCACAGAATGCAAACCATCCCATGTGATAGTGCTGTCATTTTTCTTTGCATACCATTATTTATTATTCTTGCTTTGACACTATTCTCACTCCACCCTTTATTGTGACACCTGCAATTCAGTTTGCCAACAAATTCCTGATGATGGGACGGGCCATTATCAGTTTACTAGTTTGACAATACACCTATGCTAACGAAAAAGTCAAATTAAAAATAAAAATAAAAAAGAGAAAGAGAATAAAAGGTCTTCAAGTTCATGATGTGAATATTTGAACCAGCTAGGAAGATTGTGCAGTGAAAGAGAACAAATGAAGACATGAATTCTTCAGAAATTCGCAATGGGAATAATGTTTGGGTGGGGCTGCTCACTGTTTAGGGGATAAATAATAAGGTCTCATGACTAAAACAATTTAGTCTTTTTAATCCATCAATTTAGGTAAAAACATTAAAGTCAGAGTAAAAAGATCTTTAACTGAAGGATTTCATTCAAGAGCTTTACTAGAATAATGTCTGAACAACATCCTAACTATAAAGATATCAAACATCAAAGTAGTTTAAGTCATTCTTGTCAGTATAATGCAGGATCTTCTCTTCAATATCCTCACTGAATGCCTTTTCTGCTGCGCCACTGTGTGTGTGTGTGTGTGTGTGTGTGTGTGTGTGTGTACCTGAAATATGCATCACATGAAAATGTTGTGGTTGTGGAGGCGGGATTACACCAGACACACTATAAAAGGCATCGCCTGACTCCGACAGTTCCTCTCATTTGCCTACCTGAAGAGAGTTGACTTTTTTTGACTTCTCTCACCTGCAAAGTTGCGAGACTCTTGATTCCTGTGAGAAATTCACTTATCAATACACTTCCTACACCACCAGAATGCCTCTGGAGTTTGAGCTGTGTCCCGGTAGGATGATCGGAGGTAACCATCCGTGCTTCATCATTGCTGAAATTGGACAAAACCACCAGGGAGACATTGAAATTGCTAAGAAAATGATCAAGATGGCAAAGGTAAATGAAGGAAGTGAAACTGTGCCTATAAAGAAGATAGCAATTGTAAAAAATATCATACTGTCAAAATTAACCCAGTGTCTTCCCTTCTCTTCTTTTCTCTTCTCCCCTCTTGTCTTCTGTCATCTCAGGACTGCGGTGCCGATTGTGCCAAATTCCAGAAAAGTGAATTAGAGCACAAATTCAGCAGGAAAGCCTTGGAGCGCGCCTACAATTCAAAGCATTCCTGGGGGGCAACTTACGGCGAGCACAAGCGTCACTTGGAGTTCAGCCATGAGCAGTACAGGGAGCTGAAAAAGTATGCGTCAGAGATTGGCATCTTCCTAACTGCCTCTGGCATGGATGAGGTAAAAGAAACACACATTTTAATACACAAGATAACTGGCAGGTCAGAAAATGCTGGTTTAAATTTCACACTTTAATCCACAAGACAGCATAACAGCATACTGGCTGTTACCATTACTCCTTAAAATTAGAATAGAAAACATACAAGACCATACCAATAGGCTACTATACTCTTATCACAGGCATTGTTTCACAGGAGACACTGAAATACTCAGCAGCAGAGCGCATGCAGTACATCTGAGCCCTAATCATTTTGATTTCCATAGATGGCTGTGGAGTTCCTCCATGAGCTGGATGTGCCTTTCTTCAAAGTTGCCTCCTGCGATGCTAACAACTTCCCCTATTTGGAGAAAACTGCCAAAAAAGGTATGAGGCTGTGTAGCATGTAAACTCAAGTGACTCTTACCTGAACCTACCTTACAGGCTGTCGAAGAAAAAAAAAATGTAAGGAGGTTTGCGAGGGCTTTTGTTGTCCTGGAAAATGTTGGAGTTGTCATCCCTTTGAAGTCTTAAGCTGAGAGGTAAATAGATTCCACGTACACATTTGTCTGCTCCCTTTAAACGGAGCTTGCTTGATATTTGGAGAGTTTTTTGGTGCAACTTACTGCGTGCAAATTATTTTTGACCACGCCTAAAAGTGTTCAAAATGGGTGTGGTCACAGGTGCACCAGACTTGAACGTTCCAGTCAGATGTTGTTGGTAAAAACACTGCTTTTCACTTCTTTAACGCTGATGGGGAGTTGACTTGAGAGTTTGAAAGCAGGCAGGACTAAAATAAAATGCAAAGTGGACAGTGGAGGTTCTGAATTTGTTGACAGCACACACTGCTTAGGCACTTACCCACTCCAGTGTTATTTTCTATCTCAGTATTAATTCAGGTCACAAAATGTAACACGTGTCACTGGAGTCACGGGTGGAGTTCAGCAAAAGGAAAAAAAATATTTTATGAATAAAACTGAATCCATTTTGTCATGTCTGAGCTTATAAAAGTGATGATTTCACATAAAGACATAAAGCTGTGCTTTATGTAGAATATGTCCAGGGTGATGTATCCTCTGACCCAAGTCATTATCTCCCTGTGTCTTTGTCTATGTACCGATCTGCCTGTGCCAGGACGTCCCATGGTGGTGTCCAGTGGGATGCAGTCCATGGAGACGATGCGTCGGGTCTACAAAACAGTGAAGGAGCACAACAACCATTTCACGATCCTGCAGTGCACCAGCGCCTACCCTCTGGACCCTAAAGACGTCAACCTCAGCGTGATCAAGGTAAGATGAATAGAATAGAAATGTCTCTTGTGGTAAAATAATCAGCAATACCTCAATATATTGTTATTTTGTCTTTTGCAATAATCACTGATGCCTGAGGCGTAGGCGCAGCTGGCACACTCAGGTGTCGTGTTCACAAATGTTTGCTCAATAGACAGGATTTTATTGACATCCCACCTATGTCCGCTTTGAAATCGATGGTTATTCAAACGGTCTACACCTCACAAGGAGGGTGGGTGAGCACACATTCAACAAAAGGGGAAACATCACTTAACAATAAGGCCAAGCCACGCCATCTGCCTCTGTAAACACAAGCACGTCCCAATGGGGTTTATGTCCTAGCCTACTGACATTCTTGTTATTATTAATATAGCCTACATAATAGGGCCTACATATTAAGACTAGTACCATACTACTCGAAATCAGTAATTTATTTTGTTGAATTATTATTTAATTTCGTTAGGCCTGGTTACCGTTGCACTTCTTTAATAGTCATTAAAGCGGGATCCATCAAAATGGTAGCAGATACAGTGAGAACACAGCTAAGAACTAAACTATACTAAAAATATACTTTTGGTTAAAATGCGAGAACTTAGGACGTCAGGGTGAAGACCATCCTTTCTAAAACATGATGGATGGTTCCAGAAGAGATTGAAATCTGATTATGTTATGCACTAGACAGACCGACCACAACCTGGCGTGGGAGTGTTCGACACCTGTTCTGAGGTCAGGTGAGTCCTATGGTAACATATAACTGAGCTCAGCATGTCACCTTAGTCACTATGGACAATTACAATAGAGCATCATCCGATATGTAATTCTATTAATTTCACCTCTGTAGTCAAGGACTTGCTCTACTTAGAAACAAATCTCACAGGCCCTAAACAAGCTCAACAATTACTTGCCATTAAATCCAGTGCCTGAATGTCATGTGAGAGTACACTATTACACAACACTACAACAAAGCCTTGTATATTCTGTCAGGAGAACAGGCGCCTGTCAACACAAGATAGATATAACATCTGTGCATGCAATATGAAGCCTTGATAATGTGATGCATATTTTATTTAACTTCATTTTGGGGAGTGTCCATGAAAACCAGTTAGACAGGAAACTGCATCCTGTCTCAAGCGTCATGCCTCCCACATCACACATTCCCAAACAATTATAGAGGAGGATAAGAATCCTTTAAATTAAACAATGTTTAGCAAGTGAGGGTGTGTCTTTGTATGCAAGTGTGTTTTGGAGTGAAGANAAGCTTAATTGCGGTTACTGCAACAGTAATATTATTGGTAGGCACATACACATACATGAAAAACATAGATAACAGGCACAACATAACATATACTTTACATAACACACACTACGAACATTAGTGACAAATAGATTATTTCTCTCTTTTCCTGAAGGAATTCCAGAAAGAATTCCCAGACATTCCCATCGGATATTCTGGACACGAGCAGGGGATCTACATTACTGTGGCTGCTGTGGCGATGGGGGCAAAGGTCGTGGAACGTCATGTGACCCTGGACAAGACCTGGAAGGGAAACGACCACGAGGCATCCCTGGAGCCTGCAGAGCTGGCAGAGCTGGTCCGATCCATCCGACTGGTGGAGACGGCGATGGGATCACCTGTCAAGCAGATGTTACCCTGCGAGAAGAACTGCCATGATAAGGTTGGTTTGATTCATTTAGATTTAGAACTGTATCAGATTTCATATCACTAGCAAGTCAGTCATTGTCAATTGTTGTCATCATTTATTCTTTAGAGCTGTAAAAAGTACACCCACCTGGATTAAAGGGCCACTCCACTTATTTTAGAGTAGATTTTTTAATGTAAAATTATTAACAGAAAGTCTGAATTACAAACTGGTAGCATAGAGTTTGAAAGACCAGTTACCAGTCATGGAGGGTGTAATAAAAGATGCTATTGAGTTGCATCATGGGAAATGTAGGATTTATCATTTTTGGAGCTTGACCCATGCTAGAGACTGAAAGTCAGGATATCTCAACCTTTGCTGCACTGATTTTGATCTTTCTCTTTTAAATCCGTCTTTTGAAAGTCCCCCAACTTTATGGAAGTTCGTTTCAAAATCACTGAAGTGCCCCTTTAATATAAACTAATTTTAGTTTTAACTTAAAGGACTCTCTTGACACACATTCTTTGGGGGATTGGAATGACTAAATACTCAGTAACTCATAACTCATATTTTTCTGTAATTAGTATTGTGTTAATACCTTGAGACTTTATCCAACTTTGTCTTGATTTTAAATTTGTTTGTTGATATGTGTTGATATTTAAAGGGGGGTTATGACTACCGTAGGTCTGTTGGGAGTGTTTCAAAGTAACAACACCAATATCATGTATTGCTTTAAGTATCGATTCAAGCATCAATAGGATTATACTCATTTTCCTTACCAAACGTTGCCACAGTCAGTTTGACAATAACTGAGATGATGTGATGATAAGATGGGCACATATTAACTTGTTCCTCTGGCATGTATAGTGTTCGATATTATTTTCTTTCCCAATCTGTCATTTTTTATTAATCTGTCTGTGGTTTTGTTTCTTTCCTCTTTTTTTTTTGCTCCAGTTGGGAAAGTCGGTGGTGGCTAAGGGGGCCATCTCCAAAGGCACAGAGCTGAACCTGGACATGTTTGCAGTGAAGGTGGGTGAGCCGAAGGGCATCCCTCCAGAGAATATGCAGCAGCTGGTGGGCAAGAAGATCAAAGTGGACGTCGAGGATGACGACAGCATCTTGCCGGAAATGATTGAATAAAGTATCCTCCACAAGAGGTTGGGAGAGAGAGGCAGGCGGACAGACAGAGACGGAGAGAGAAGGAAAGAGAACAACAGAGTGAGAGGCAGACAAGTAGAAGATGGACAGACAGTGTTGCAGTGTGTGAACAGAAAGACATACAGTAAAGAGAGTGAGAGGGAACAGAGAGGAACAGAGGGTTAAGTCTGTGTGTCTGAGCGAAAGGGAAATAGTGCGGTTAGAAAAAGGGAAATTACACTGAGGATGAGCAGGTCTGACTAGGTCCTAAAATTGTTCCACCTGATTCTGATAGCTGAACCAAAGAGGGTGTGTTGGGATGAAAGATAACGACAAACACACAGTAATTATGTCTAATTACAGGGTGTGGTGTTATGCTCAGCTGAGTCAAATGTGGGATGTGAAGAGTGTGATCTGAGGTCAATGCTGTCAAGCCCCCTGTGTATTCTGACAATACCATATCCCCAAACTAAAAGCAAAAACAGTGGAGTTGCGTGGCTGCTGTGTGAATTGCGCAACTTTAACACGCGTGAACACATCTGTACTTAGGAATGCTATCTGGCGATGTCAGCTGTGTTTACATCCCTGCACTGTTTGCTGTCTGTATGCCACGGGCCTTTTAAGAAGAAATATTGGCACCAGCAAAATTTCCTCACTCAATGGCGATAATTCTCATATGTGATATAAACATCATGTCTATTTGGAATGATCTGTCCCTGCCTAATTTTCCAAGCAGTTAATCATAATAAAATTGTGTGGTTACATTCGTGAACATATTGGCTGTACTGTAATAATGGGGAGTAGCTATATACATGTACTGTATTTGTGGGGAACGATACTGTCAAATGGTGTTGGGATTACATCTACAATTTGCGTTCATTCCGAAGGTGCCGCATGTGGCCCTTAAATAGTAATCAATGTTTCTGACATGTTAGTCTGGCGAATAAAAAGGATGTCAAGAAGCTCTGTATTCTAGTCTTATTTTCTCATTTGAGAGTTCACAAATATGAGTGTGATAGTGCTGGATAGTTAATAGGTGTGACTTCTCTTCCCATTTCCAGTTTGCCTGCTTTCAGTCTCCACACATGAACTGTTGCTGCAGTCAGTTCACGAGTGTGGCTGCGATTACCACAATGTCTTGTGCATTCAGCATGGAGTAGCCTGCTAACTCTTTTAAGGCATCTTACTGTTCACTATATTCTGTCTTTTCAGATTTGATGTGGGATGGGAGTTTTTCACCAGTCTCAGCTTGTGTTAATTCCATGTTTACCCAAAATATTGTATTCCCATTAGAAATGTTGCCACAATTCATGTTTTTATTTAGTTTTTTCATGCACTCCTTCACCTGTATTTCAAACATAGGCATAAGTTTATGCTTTTATTTTTTAAATCCGCCTTGTACGTTGAAATACAAACGCGGAAGTCCTGTTACATCCCGGATGTGCTGCAGATAAACTGTTCCGGTCGAGCTTCTCCAGGCACAGCCCACCACGCTCCCTCCGTCCACTTCTCTGCTAAATTACTACTTTCAGTGATTATATTTCGTTTCCTTTTCTGTGAACAAAATGCCGTTAAAGTTTGAGCTGTGTCCCGGTAGAATGATCGGAGGTAACCATCCGTGCTTCATCATAGCTGAGATTGGACAAAACCACCAGGGAGACATTGAGATAGCCAAGAAAATGATCAAAATGGCAAAGGTAATAAATTACAGTCAGTTTGTGGTTACAGTTGACACGTAACGATTAATTTTGAATGTGAAGAAATTAGTTTTTTTTTCAGTTGTTCTTATCTTTAACAGCCAGGACAATTTAATATCTTGACCACACCATCCTCGTCTGAATCATTACTTGAGTAAACTACATACTGGATTAGTGAGTGTTTATCGACCTTAAGGCTTAAATAAATAATTATGATTATAATGTGCTAATTGATGGATCATCTATACTTAAGTATTTGTTATAAGTAGTTTTTTGTTAAAAGATGCTAAGCCATGTTGTATAATGTTAAATTGTCACATTTGTGAATGGAGTTTGGCTGGTCTAGTCACGCCCGGCACATAGTGACCATACTAGGCAACTCTATCTGTACTGAAGCCTAGACCTAAAGAAACACGTATACACATCTCTATTATCCATTATTGTAAAGTGATATAATATCCATTTAATAGTGAATTCCAACATGTCAAATGAAATGCACCAACGTCTAGCCTAACTTCTATAAAAGAGATAATATCCCTGAGTTTCACCTTAGCACCTGGCACTGTTGGTTATGGCTGCTGGCATAAAACCATATTTTATGATACAAAGCAGAAGTATATTGCCCCCTCAGGCTACACATGAGATAGCAATCAGTCCGCCTGTCTTCAGTTTAGTACAATGGGATGACTGCATTCATGTGCCCATCCAACGTGATCTGTTGTATCAAAAGGTAATTGACAGGTACAGCAGGTACAGCAGGTGCATCAAACAACAGGTTATGTCACTGATTCTTTAAATAATCTGGTACAAAGGCCTGCAGAGGCACGGTTTCTTTTAGCAGAGGCTCATGGCGCCAGTTTAGTGTCTGGCTGTAGTTTTTTGCAGCAATGGGTGAGAAACTGAAAAGACTTTAGGTGCACATGATAAACATAAAACTTGATAACACACCTTTTGAGAAATAATGCCAAAAGCTTCAGTATGGCTCCTCCTTTATACTTTAAGTAGCACTTTATTTTACAGGTATGTAATTTATTAATAATTTTCTGGACATTTCCTGAAAAGAACCATGTATTTTAGTACCATTTATAGCTGAAATAGAGACAACTTTCTTTGAGTTAGTTGAGTTGAGTTGTGTTGAGTTGAGTTTATAAGCTTTTGTTTATTTTCAGAGGAATTTTCTTGAAAGAACTGCTCCTTTAAAACCCAAGTAAATGTATTCATTCATTATTAATTTATTAATGTGAACTTTATTCTCCAAATATGTTAATGTTTGCTGTGCTTGCTTTTAGGGAAAAAAATTGTATGTTCCGCTCACCTGGTAAAAAAAAACACTTAGTTACACAAGAAATTGATTAAAATAAAATTGAAATAATGAATTAGAAGTGTAGTAATTGAACAATATCCCCTCTAATTAGTACCAAACATCTCCAGGAACCTTCCTGTGAATTTACAGTTACATATCAATTGCTTTCTAGGTCATTATAGGAGTGTATAGGACCCCTATAATAAATCATTCCTATTCAAAACATTTTCCAAGCTTCCCTTCTTTTTTCAGCCCTCACTTATATCCACCTTCACAGGACTGCGGTGCTGATTGTGCCAAATTCCAGAAGAGTGAATTAGAGTACAAATTTAACAAGCGAGCCTTGGAGCGCCCGTACACTTCCAAACAGTCCTGGGGGAAAACTTACGGTGAACACAAGCGCCATCTGGAGTTCAGCCATGAGCAGTACAGGGAACTGCAGAAATACGCCAAGGAGGTGGGGATCTTCTTCACTGCCTCAGGGATGGATGAGGTAAGAAAGAGACTTACTGGGTGAAGGTTTTGATGACGTTTTGATCAGGTTTAAGTTTAAACATTTTCTGTCTTTAGATGGCAGTGGAGTTTCTCCATGAGCTCAATGTGCCTTTCTTCAAAGTGGGCTCTGGAGACACCAACAACTTCCCCTATCTGGAGAAGACTGCCAAGAAAGGTGAGAGTGAACTGTCGCATCTGGGAAAGTGTTTCAAGTATGAGATTGAATCAGTCGGTTTATCATCACGAGCATTAAAATGTCATCAGTGCATTTTATAGCTTGTAAAAACAGTAATATATACACAGTGTGCACAGAGTACGAAACACATACGAATGCACAGTTTGCATATAAACAAATACAGTATTCAGTAAAATGAATTGAAAGTTGTTCTTTTGGGTGTGGACTATTTTTACAATCACAGCTGTTTCTCTGGTTTCACACACAAATGTAGTTTCCTACTAATAAAAAAGAGAGTGGCTTTATCCCAGTGATCTGGAATATTCATGGAATGTCTGAAAATTGACTCGGAGCAGTTTTTTTATCCAACACTCCAACATACTTGGAGTTGACTATAAGCTAAAAGATTTCAACATTGAATGTAGTGTTTTTTCTGTTACAGCATCAGTTTGACTGACTGTTCCCCACAAGTATCGATGAGCTAACAAACCACAAGCATCTATTGTTTCTGCTCTGTCTTGTCATTATGAACTACAGGGACTCCTTAACAGTAATGAGTGGTGTTAGATATGTTGTTTATCAGGCTGTTGCCCTTGTCTTGTCAGGACGGCCCATGGTGGTGTCCAGTGGGATGCAGTCCATGGAGACGATGCGTCGGGTCTACAAAACCGTGAAGGAGCACAACCAGAACTTTGTCATCCTGCAGTGCACCAGCGCTTACCCTCTGGAAGCTGAGGATGTCAACCTCAGAGTGATAACGGTGAGAAGAATAGAGTATTGCTTATAGTATATCAAAAGGTTGGTACGAAAACAATAAATTTTTATCTCAGACAAGATGAGTTGTGAAGTTATCTCACTCCATTAAAAGCAAAAATACAAGTATTTAGCAGCTGAATATTTAGCTTTAGGAGCCTTTGAGGTATTTCATGTCTCATTGCAGTTAGTGTCTTTTGCATATAAAATGTATTTCCCTAAATTGCAGTCACAATGATAAAGACTAAACTCCCTGTTTTGATGGCCATATGGAGTTTACGCATTCTTATGTGGTTCATTCAATGTTTATCTGCTCCAGTACGAGACACAATATATTCCATTAAAGGCACCTCTGTATATACTTTGAGATAAAGTAGGAAGAAGATCGTCATTTATTTTGTCTTAATAACTTTAAATCTTTTCTTAAAGTCCCTAATTTAATCACACTATGCTGAAGTTTTATTAGTTTGAATGTAACCTACAACATTAAATCCATTAAAGGAACAGTTTGACATTTAGGGAAATGCGCTTATTCGCTGCCTTCCTGGAAGTTGGATGACTCTTGGATAGAGCCAGGCTAGCTGTTTCCTTCTGTTTCTAGTCTCCAATGCTAAGCTAAGCTAGCCGGCAGCTGGCTATAGCTTCATATTTAACTGATAAATGTGAGAGTGGCATCGGTATTCTAGTCTAACTCTCAGCAAAGAAAGCCAATAAGAGTACCACTTGTCTCGCCCACTTGTCAACTACAGGAATACCAGAAGGAATTTCCAGATATTCCCATTGGCTATTCTGGCCACGAGTCTGGGATCAGTATTTCACTTGCGGCCGTATCTCTGGGGGCAAAGGTCATTGAGCGTCATGTGACCTTGGACAAGACATGGAAAGGAAGTGACCACGCAGCCTCGCTGGAGCCCTCTGAGCTAGCCGAGCTGGTTCGTTCCGTCCGACTGGTGGAGCGGGCGCTGGGAAGCGGCCTGAAGAAGATGTTACCTTGTGAGAAGCCGTGCCATGATAAGGTGATCCTCACTCCACAGGAAAATACACAACAATACTACTCACATAATGTTTTTAATGTATTGAAGGGACATTTTCATTGTTTAGAAAGATAAAGAAGTTTAAAGAAAAAATTTGAGCTATTACTTTTCGTAACTTTGTTCAACTTTGTGCTTTGAGAACAACAATAATATCACTCCCTTCTGTCTTCTCTTCCAGCTGGGTAAGTCAGTGGTCGCCAAAGTCAAGATCCCCAGAGGAGCTGTCCTGACTCTGGACATGTTGACGGTGAAGGTGGCCGAGCCCATGGGCGTCGCGGCCGAGGACATCTTCGAGCTGGTCGGTAAGACCGTGACGGAGGACGTGGAGGAGGACGAGAGCGTTGTGCCAGAGGTGGTGGACAGCTACGGCAAGAAGGCCAAGTGCTGAGGATGGAAGAGAGTTTTGAAATGGGTAAAA
>NTHP01000098.1:189402-217041 GCA_003416845.1 Oplegnathus fasciatus | reverse complement strand
ACAGCGCTGCCGCTCAGCCTTGCTTCCATTTTATTCCAGTGGCCACTCGCGGTATTGCAACAAAAAAATCCCCCTGCGGCCCAAAAAGCATTTTCCCCCATAGACCACCATTGTCAAAGAGATGTCTGTAAAACTGTTCACAGGACACCTCCAGCTATAAACATGGTCAATTATTACTCTTTGTATTGTATATTTTTAAGCCACGGAGGTTTAATCTTTGTAAAACATTTCGAAAAGACCAGAAAAGTCCTTTTTTTCTGAATGACGCCCCTGCTGTGTACGAGCACGCTGCGCGCTATGGGTTCGCTCGTTCATATAGCCCAACTGGGACAGAGGCATGATGGGATTAACACTACTGCGCATGTTCAGTGGGCCACATAATGCCAGAAGTAACCCGGAAGCTAGAAACTTTTTTGGCGTATGCGCCAGGCGAGCAACTCTTACTGGACTGAGTAGGCACCATCTTTGGGTCCGGTATCCAGGTCTTATAATACATCAATGGTGCCAGATCGTAAGCACGTGACACCACCAGAAGCGTGTGCACTTTGAGACAGGGAGGAGGGGCCAACTTTGAATGTTGTGTTTACAAACAGCAACCGACAAATCCTACTCGTTATACCTTTAAGCATGATATCATATAGCCATAAGTCAGCAGGAGATGGCATTTTCAAACAATCAATGAAGCTAATGCTAGCCTCATTAGTTAGCTAGCTGTAGCTGATAAATCTGCCAGTGACAGTTGGCAAAATCAAAGGTCGCAGACTAGAAATGACAAATCTGCATCTGTCTGAAATCAGTTACCAATTGCTTAAAAATGACTAAGAATTTCAAGTGGGAAATCTGCCACTGTTATCACTGCTTGACAAGCCTAGCAACAGTAACTAAGGGGGGCGGGGCTTAGCGAACAGTCAGTTCCCTCCAGAGGAGGAAAATTCCTGTATTCTACTCTATTCATAGACTCATTATATAGATCTCACCGATTACCTGGGCCGTCCCTGCTCACAGAGAGAGGGTCTCTGTCTAACTCATATATAACTTAACAGCTATTTCAGGCACAAGCTTTAGCCAATAAGCTGCTGCTGATCCCAGCTTCACAGAGGAACATGAATCTGTCTCTCACTTTTCACTGCCTGGCCTACCAATGAAAAAGACTGAACAAGTGAGCCACTTCTCACCTTGATGTAAAAAAAAATCTAATTACTCAATGGGCTGTGCAACTTACTGTCTGGTGCAAAATCAAGGATTTCATTTATTAGTCTCTGGGCCAAGGTTGGGCCAGTGTTTGTGTTCAGTTGTAATTAGGCTTCATCTTTATACAGTAACTCCAGCTTTCTCAAAGTCGACCCCTACCAGATCTTATTTGTTTTTCTAAGAGAAGAGCCTGAAACACCTACCAACTGTCTGGTGAGGTTTATTCTGCATGCCAAGAGACTTATTTTTATTTCAAGTTCTGCAGGCGATGTACCTCAGCCTACCTAGAAGGAGGGTTAGGTTAGCTTGGTCGGTTATGTAACAAGTTTAGCCTTTTCAGGACTTTATATAGCCCTTAATATAGCAGCTATGGCCCAAATACAGATCCTTACTGAGAGCAAACACCTCTGCACCCAAGTGTCACCTCAGGTCGTGACATTTCGTCATTGTTTACAGTGTGGAAATACAGTATATAGACTGTACTAAATATAGAGAGGACACAACAGCTTTTATCAAATTAATGTTTTTTGTATTTGTTTCCTGTATGTGAGTCGGTCCCAAAAATCCTGAAATGTCATCATCCTCTGTGCAGGATATTTGAAAAAGCATGCTCCAGTTCCTGGAAGGTAATGGAGCTTTTTGGTAGTCTTGACTGGTTGAGGGAACAGACTGACTGTAAACCATCAAGAGCAACATTTTGCTTGTGAGGGAAAGTTAACGGCCCACTCCATTAAGTATGCTCCTGTTTAATTGGATAAGAACAGTGGGAGGTGAGAAACGATAGGCAGGTCTGGTTGGATTTAATCCCTGCGGGGTTATGTGGTTTATATGGTCTGATGATTTTTTTTACATCACTCTCATAAATCTCCATTTTTACAATAATCTTTTATTTAATTGTTGAATTCATAACTCTTGTCTATTTCTAATCTGCCAGTGGGTGAGATTATTTATCTTATTTTACTTGTTTTGACTTTTATAACACTACACTTGTTCAATCTGTATCTCTCTCTCCCACACACACACACACACACACACACACACACAGACTGTACCTGTAGAGGTGGTGCCATGTTAGGGACACGCTACGTAACAGAACAGGTCACATCATTTGAACTCACCTTCAGGTGGCTACTGAAGCTTACACTTCTCATGAGTAAAGCCTGACCTGACTTGAAGTGTGCACACACATAACACATACACACAAGGCTCAGTCAAAAATTTCTTTAAATTTCCAGTTGAAGAAATTATTTTTAAGTATTTGTGCACATGAAGCATTTGGTTCCTTTGGTAAAATAAGGAGAGGGAATTATTATCATAATATATCTGATATAACTCTGCAATTCCAAGTCTCATGTCATGGGACCCGCATACTGGACCCACGTACAGCATGTGTGTCCAGAATAGCATGTGTCTGTAGGATTTATTGTTGTGCTACACATGAAGGATTCAGGATTGTTTCTTAAGAGCAGGAGTTGCACCCAAAGCCAATTACAGACATGCGGGAAATGAAAGACAGAGGGCATGGTGACGTCACTTCCAACAACTGGCTGTTTATGACTGAAGCATGTGGTGCAAACTTTACATTCTCTACTGTAATTTTGCAAAATATTTCTTTTTCTTTTTTCTTTTTTTTAAAGAAAACTGCACAATGATGTAAAGAATTGGAAAGAAGTGGCAAAATATGTTAAGCAAAAACTTTCTGGTCAAAAGTATACATTTGTAGTCATAAAAAAATGCAAATAACGAGAAAATCTGTGCAAAAGTATCAATAAATGTACATTAAAACATGCCAGAATGAAGACATGCATGTCTAAAGTTTGATTTAAAAAAAAAAAAAAGTTTAAAAAAATGTAGAAGTTATACCGCTGCTGCAGTGCGTCATATCACAGAGCAATTGGGATAGTTTTCAAGGGCTTTGAGAACAGCACTATGATCTGATGGCACAATAGGCTTCAGCTCCATCGAGCTGTAAGCTCTTTGTGTAAGACCCATTTGCTTGGGTGTGGGGATGGGAAGAAATGATACATGACACTGGGGGAGGTGAGGACAGGTGCGGGGGGTGGAGAGAGGGAGGAAGGACGATGGGCAGTGATAGACAGCACTGATCCTCAGTCTTGGACATGGAGAGAGAGAAGACAAGGAGGGGAAAGGTAGAGGGGAAGATATACTGAGGCAGGGAAGGAGGGAGGCAGTATCAAAGGGGGGGAGGAACACTGAGAGGGAAGGAGGAGCCCTTGGTCCTCGGCTTCTGACCTGGTATCTTGGAGCTTCACTTCGGCTGAGGGAGGAAAATCTCACTGAGGATTTACTCTTGGGACCTTCAGCTCTTGGGACCTTTCTCCTTTAGGATTCAATTTAGTGGAATATTCACCAAGAGACTCACTACCTGCTGCCTGCTGGAGTCCTTCCTGCTGAACGGGAGATTTCCAAGTGTGGTATGAGGAAGAAATATATATTTGTGTGCTTTTTGTGTATATCTGTGGTGTGTCTTTGCTCTAATAGAGTCCAGCTTGATTCCTAAATGCTACTTTCACAGCGCTGTTGGTTTTGAAAATGTTACATTTTCAGTAATAAATTGGTGTTTCATATCAGATTAAGCCCATGCATTGTTTAGGATGTGTGAGATAAAGTTTTAACATTGCAGTTTGTCCCAGTGTACTTATTTCAGTACTGAATAACACTAATGTTCATCAGTTCTTATTTGTCCCTCAAATTCACTGATTATTTTGTGTCTACTTTTTGACTTTGTGCAGTGGCATCAGTGTGCAGGGCCTGAGGCTAATCTAAGTATATCTTCTCAAGGATTAAATAGCTTCCTAATGAGCTTTCACTAATGTCCAAGCTACACTTTAAGGAGAGATCTCACTGCAGGTTCTCAGCACAATGTCAAGAAGGCCACAACACATTAACAGAATTGCTGCTATTAATACTGCTACTATCAGCTGTTATTAGCAATTCAGAACAACCAGCTACAAGAAAATGAACAGATTCAGCTCCAAAGAATACAGACTTTGAAATATGTCATACATTTCCCTAATATATTTCTGTAAGTTTACATTAATATATGAGTAATTGTGCCGAGTCACAAACACTGACTGCATTTGCAGATGGGACGTAATAACAGTCTGCACAACAGTAATCATCAACTTAACAACAGTCTATAATAAGCAATTGTTATTCATCTGAGCCTTGTAAGAGAATCTACATGAACTTAAGGTCAAATTGTGGAATCTGTCAGGACCAGAACCAAATATAGAGCTCAGAGTTCACACAAGCTCAGTGGCATAATATGAAGCCATTATTTAGAATAGAACAGTTCATTGTTCAGCTAATGATTTATCACTTCTTTTTTGTTAAATGTTGTACTCAGACTCTTTACTTGAGTAAAAGTAGCAATACCATACGGTAAAAATAAATGTTAATAAAATGTAGTACTTCAAAAAATGTACTTAAGTAAGACTATTATCAGCAAAATGTACTTAAATCAAAAGTGAAAGTAATGTCCTATTATTATAGATATCATGTTATTGGGTTATTATTAGCATTAACATGTAAGGAAAAAAATTATTGTGGTAGCAAGTCGAGTAGGGGCTAATTTTAACTATTAATCTGCAACAGTGTATCATATTTTATTCATCACACATTTTGTATGTAAAACCTTCAGGTTGCAAAGTAACTAGTAACTCAAGTTGTTACAAACATTTTTTGGTGTAAAAAGTACAATATTTCCCTCTGAGATGTTGTGGAGTATTAGTAGAAAGCAGCAGAAAATTAAAAATACTCAAGTAATGTACAAGTGTCTCAAAATTGTACCTAGCTACACTACTTGAGTAAACGTAGCCTGCCACTGCTAACAAGGCCTGTCAGTGGACAGATATCAGGATTGGAAGGAAGAAAACATATTCGTTCTCATTAACAAGCTTATCTTCATGTTCTTCATGCTCTTCTAGTTTTATACACTGACTGATAATTTAAAGTTATTTTTCTGTTTCCGTGCATTAAAACTTGTGTCACTTTTTTCTCTGTCCTGCAGTGAGTAATATGAGGAAGCCTTTGAATGTGCTGGATCCTGGAATCAGACTGCAGGGCTTCCATTGTGTTTAGACTGGGGAGCAGCATGCAAACAAATCGGTGAACCGTTGCGGCCTGTCAAACCCCCTGCCCTCATAGCCAACAGCACCACCAACCCAGCTTTGGGGGGGATTCCAGACACTTCCACTCTGCCTGACAACCTGCGCCAAACACCATGGATTTCATGCTACCCATAAGGAGTCAAGACATGATGGCATCCTCCAGCTCTGCACCTCTTCTGGGCCCTCACAGTAGCTGCATCAGGCACCATTACCAGGGCGTCAAAAGAAAGCTACGACCTGGACGGATTCTGGGCTTCATCATCAGCCTGGTGGCAGTCTGCACAGTCTGCTCATGGAGTGCCTTGTCGCTGGCCACAACGGTGGCCAAGGAGCTGGAATCGGCCGTCGAGGGCTCAGGAGAGGCAGCAGTGCCCCAAAGAACTCTTCTGCAGCATCACAACCTCTCAGCTGCGCCAGAGGACACACCGGTGGCCATGAAATCATCGGACATAGACATGAACCATGGGGACTACCCAACGGACTACTTCACCGTGGAGGAGAGACGCCAGGGCTATGTGGTGCTTCATATGTTTGGCATGTTGTACATGTTCATAGCCTTAGCCATCGTCTGCGATGAGTTCTTTGTTCCAGCGCTCACCGTCATCACAGAGAGGCTGGAGATCTCTGATGATGTAGCAGGGGCCACCTTCATGGCGGCAGGTGGCTCAGCCCCAGAGCTCTTCACCTCAGTCATAGGAGTCTTCGTCTCCCATAGTAACGTGGGTATCGGTACCATCGTGGGCTCCGCCGTCTTCAACATCCTGTTTGTGATCGGGATGTGCGCCCTGTTCTCCAAAGAGGTGCTGAACCTCACCTGGTGGCCTCTGTTTAGAGACGTCTCATTCTATATCATCGGCTTGCTCATGCTCATATATTTCTTTCTGGATAATCAAATCACGACGGGGGAAAGCGTCAGCCTGCTGATGTGCTACACCTGCTACGTGACATTCATGAAGTTCAATGCCAAAGTAGAACTTCTCATCAAGAGCACACTGGGCAGCAACCAAGTGGACGAGCTGGAGACTGCACCAAAGGTGAGCCTGACTTTGTCATCCATCCATCCATCCATCCATTCATCCATCCATCCATTTGTTCATCCATCCATCCATCTGTCCTTCCATCCACCCATCCATTCACCCATCCATCCATTTGTTCATCCATCAGTCCACTCATCCATCTGTCAATCCAACCATCACTCTGTTAATCCATCCATTCATCCATCCTTCTTCTCCTATTCCTTCTCTTTTGATACCCACCCTACTCTTGCCACTTTATGCTCAACAGCACCCATCTTTCACCCACACTTGGCTACAGCTTGGCAGCAGCTGATCCTTACATTCATCCATCCACCCATACATGTACCCCAATGCTCTCATTCACTGATTGACCCCTCCGTCTACTGACGGAGCATCCCCATCAGAAACAACCATCAAGAAGTATCTAATTCTTTATAAGATTCTTAGCTTGCCAGGGAGCAAGAACAATGAAGTGAAAATCTCTTAAAAGTTGAAAATGTGAAAGTAAGATTCTTGACATGAGTTTCTGATGTGGATGGGGCAAAATTTCTCGAAAGGAAACGTGACTGGGTTTTGTCAGTGTCTCTTGGCTGAAATCTGGGCATCTGTTGATGCAGAAAAGCATTTGTATTTCACAATGAATAAGATCACAGAGTGAACCAGTCATGGCTACTGACCCCGAGAATAGCAGTGCTCCTGTTCTGGGAATCTGACAGGGTGTAATACCAGAAGCAGATAGGGTGTTAAAACAGAGTGCTGAACAGACAGCACGCTGTCAGGCAGCCAAACCCTCTTGAATTCCCCACTGGAAGGATATAAAGATTTGTCTTAACCTGCCACCTGCGCAGCCAGACGCAGCACCAGACCGCAGCCTCTTGGTGCTGACTAAGTCTAGGAAGAGGCCTCTCCTTCAGTCACTACTTTTAGTAACCAAATCCAGACCAGAGTCCAGAAAGGCTCTCAGAATAGGACTAGTATAATAGAGCTGGTCCGAAAAATGTCCCGACTTAAAATACAAAGACATTTTATGTTAGAACACTTAAGAAAGTTAAATAATCATAGATTCATTTTCCATGGACTTTTAAATTACAATTTCTGTATTTCATAATGGGTACTGATCAAGTTTTCAATGTTATTACCATCTACCATTCATGTCAATTCATCTCTGAGAGGCTGTTTCTACATACTGTCACGTTCCTCAACCTTTGATACAGTTGAAGTCGTATAAGCCGTATGAGTGGTCCAAACTACACAAGCCTGAAATTATAAAAAACCTATTGGACTTTTAATCAAATTCTGTTATCCTTTTATTCATCCAATTTAGAAACGACTTCCTGCTAGTGACAAGGGAAGCACGTTATAGTTTTCACATGTGGGAACTGCTCCCTAGTCAGTCAGGACAATACAATACAAAATTGCAAAATATTACCTACATTGTTTTATTTTTATATCCATGCTAGGAGTAAGTAATTTCAAAGGCCTTTGTGGGTCATTTTTGAATAAGTCCAATATAGACATTTTGATTCTGATGTAAAAATGTTTAAAACATACCCTGAATATTATAAACAGTTATGAAAGAGTTTTGAGAGAGCCGAGATGGGCTTTTGAGAGCCTCCTGTATGATAAAATTAGTCAGAAACTGAAAGCAGAAGAAACAGCTAAATAATTCCAGAAATCCTTGTAGCATCTCTTCAACCTCGTCAGCACGCTCCCTCCTTCAGCTCCCGTCGCCTTTGTCCTGACATTGCAAAAAGTGGCCTCTTGACTTTGGAGGAAGGCTGTAGCTCTGAGTGTTGTTTGTCTTAGTATTTCAGCTGATTTCAAAGCATCTGTGGTTATTCATCCTAATGGACTACACACAGATCCATTAAGCCTCTGTACATCTGGTCACAATGTTAGGAAAGTATTCTGAGAATTGAAAACACTTCATTTCTCATTCTATAAGTGAGACGTTAGTGTTTTCCCTCTGAAAGGCTCTTGCACAGGGTGACTCATACTCACAGGATGTTGACCTGATAACAACGCCCTCACAATACCAATCACTTCACAATCACTAAACCAATCACTTCACGTCAGCTGAGAGAGGATGATGGGAAAGTGCAATTTTGAGATCAGCTTGTGCTCATTGTGCTGCTTGATGCTCTGTTTATAAAGAACACGAAAGATGCTGCATGAATACAAGATTCAAGAGGGGGAAATGATGATGCGATGCAAAATGTTCAACACACACACATTCTCACACACACACAAAGAAGCTATTTTGTTTTTCACGTTTGTTTCTCCGTCTTTTGTTCTGTCTGTGTGTGCAGTTGGAGTCAGATCTGTTGCTCTCTGATGTTGTAATCTCATACGGCGCTCAGGTGACAAATACTAAAACTGCTGTAGGCTGATCTTAGAGCAGCTTGCCCGTAGCCTAGAGCGACATCACCCATCACCAGTTCTTCAGGGGCATATACAGTGCACTGCTGCACATGATCTGGCTTTTGTTTTTCTGGAAACATTACTTACAGATCATGTACATTTTTTTTCATTATAAGCCCACAAAGTGAAGTCTTGTGCTCCAACATGTGTACAGAACAAACTGTTAAGACACAATGGTGTTTTAGACAGAGGCAACTATTTTTATGGTAGTGATTCAGGCCAGTAGCAGTTGCCACATTTTAGGCAACAGATGAGCTCATGATCACCAGCCTCCAATATGGTTGTATCTGCTTTAAAGCTCCTCCCCTTAAATGCCAATTGTAAACAAGAAAAGAAAGTGGCATGACTTGCTTTTATTTAGGGGTTTTATAGAGTCATGAGATATTTTTTCTGCATAGCATTCACTTATACATAAAAATAAATCTATATTGTTTTGCCTCTGTCTTCTTGTTATTTTCTATTTTCCTAAGAATGAATCGGCAATAGCTAATAGCTAATTTAGTTTTTTTCGGTGTCTTTTCATTATCTTCAAGCAGATCAAAACTTTATTTGTCATTCTTTTTTCATTGCAAATCTATTCAAAAATCAGTCACTGACAATAACAATAAAAAAAAAATCCCAGGCCCCAAGTGTATCACCTGAACTGTGTAATATATCTTAAATTTGATCCACTTTTCTATATTTCATGTTCTTTTTATTCTTAACCTGTGAGCACATGCAGTATATTTGGAAGCTCATCAACCTCTATTACCACTGGTGTTGTTGCAGAAGCTCTGTTTGACATTGGTGCCCTTCTGGGAATCAGCTGTTCTTCAGGCCGCCTCACCTCAACCCAAGAACAGCTTTTCTCTTTCTGTCGTCCGGCACTTGATGTCCAACTGCCTTGCCCTCATGTGTCTGTAGCTGCTAAATAATCCCCGGGGTTAATGCTCTCCGATCCCATTAGGCCCGCTAATAATAGTTAGATGCTCCCTGGGGGAGCAGGAATCAGCAGATCACTGAGAGAAAAGGCTGAATGCTCCTTCCTCAGCATGCAGTCATACATCATAACGTGGTGTGGTTTTTATTTTGTTCATAGTTGGGGATGTTTCAGGTGGTTCTGCACAGTATACACAGTGCCCACAGCGTCCATGTAGAAAGGGCAAGAGAGGAGATCTGCAGGTTTGCTTGCTGATGGCACTAAAGACGACAATCCTCTCTGATCCTCTAATCAACTGCTTACCTGCAGTGACGACAGCAAACATGCAGCCCAGCACACTGTCACTCAGTCTCTGCAGAGCTCCAACGAAATGTTTAAGTTCTCCTTTCAATCATTCATATCAGATCTGGATCACAATGCAGCAGTGTTGTGCATCTGCAACCTCATAAACAATTAAAGATTTCTTGGCATACGTATCATTATATTTACTTGTCAATAGTTATTACTTGTCATATATTATTAATCGTAGTTCTACTGTGTGAGGTTTTTAATATTTATGACCCAGACACATTACACATTACCTTTTTACATAATTTATCCAACAAATTACAGCTGAAATGATAAAACCTTAACTGATCGGTTTTACACTTGCAGCTGTTTGCTTCACTTACACAGCAGGTCTGACTTTGTCAAAATGGTGCTGTCCAAAAAGGCTGCAGCTGTTCAGTGAAAGAAATGTTTTCTATAACTGTTGAGCACTTAATGCTTACTGACTGCAGTGGAGTTTAAAGGAGCAGTTGTGTGACTGTAAACCATAACAAAAAAAAGATAGTTGGTATTGGCTGACAGATGAAATGAGTGAAAGAGAAATGTCTGACAGCGTGGTGACCTGTGAAGGTTGCTGCGGGACTTCACACGCAGGCTTGAAAATTACCAGTCTAAAAGTGGTGATCTCTGCCGATTAATCCTGGCTAAGTCCCACAGCTAAAGAGAGAGAGGGAGAGAAAGAGAGAGAGAGAGAGAGAAGGTGATCTGATTGTGCCTCAGTGATGATAGTGATGATAATTGGGATGAAGGGAAAGTTTGGTATCCAGTGTCTGCAGCTTTTTGTCTGGACCGGGGATGAGACCACTCAACTGGAACAGCAGCTCAGTCAAAAGTGACAAAATTGTTTAGTGAATCTTTCTTCTTCGTCTCCTCCTAAACAGATCATCTTCAGGTCTCAAACAGCTCTATGTTATAACACAAGACAGGTTTTTATGCTTATGTATTATTTGTTATAGTTTAGATGAATGTCATCCATGTTTACCCCAAAGAGAAAGTTTTAAATGATGCTTCATAATGTACAGCTGTTAAACATTTTAATGGCAGGAAGTGGGGCGTGTTGAGCTGTGCTGTTTAAAAAAAAAAAAACTTAAGTTAAAACTCTCTGTGTGCAACACATGTACAAGTCTTTTTTACTCACGTTGCCTCACATTATCAGCCAGTGAAAAGAGATGTACACTATAAGCCACTGAGCCGGAGTTGAGCTTATTAATTCTCTATAACTGGAATACGCATCAAATATTGAGCCCAAACATTAATAAGATGTGAATGACAACACGTGGCTTCATAGAAGCATTTTTATATAGTATGTAGTAAATTACATTTTTAGCAAGGTATCTTAAAAAATAATGTTATCTGTTGTTTTGTAAGAGTAAATGTCACTCTTAATTATCCTATTCTGTAACAGTTCTCTTCAGGTCTGGCTAATTTAGCAGTTACAGGCTAGTTAAACCGTATGTATACTGTATCTGATTTCTTGCAACCTGCTGGAAAGGCAAACATTAGGTTAGGCATTGGAGGATGGTCTGGTTTTTCGGTTTAAATTACTTTACTGGCTGGAAATGATTTGAGAGAGATTTTTGGTGATTCATGTAGGAAACCTGAGGGGAGGTTGCAGCTCCAGCAGAGGATCTACAGAACCTCACAAATACATCAGAGCGGAGAGGAGAGCTGAGTGAAACAGGAGCAATGAGACAAAGATTAGCAGCATTTCGAAAAATACAAAATACAGCAATTAGCTAATTATACTTTGGGTAAAAGGATACTAACTGAAAAAAAGCTTAGTATTTTTTTAGCTTGATGATAGTGCTTTGTTGAGTTTTAAAGGGTTTCATAAGTCCAGGAGGTTGAGGGTGTTTCTCAGACCGTGGATTGTGTAACTTTAGCTGAGGTAAAAACATGAAAATCCACTAGACTGGCTTTTCACATGAAGGACAATAATTAAAATCCAGGTTCAGTCTCAGCAGATTCTACAGCAGGTTATAAGTGTCTTTTGTCATCCAGCGGCTCTCAGGAGCCATGTGAGCACGAACCACCATGAACTAATGCCAAGCTGGCCGCTGCTATTAGAGCTCAGCAATCACATGGATAGTAGACAGGTTACGTATTACCTTTAAATTCAATATATTTCTATTCATTTGGTTTAGTAAAAATGATTGTATAAAACATGAAAAACCATCTTCAGAGAGAAGACATCAGTTTCAAATCACACATTTCTGAAATGATATCATGTGTTTTAGCTGATTTTGGTGAGTCTAAGTAGGTGAATCTTACAGTATGTAAGCTTACAGCTGAATGAACATGAGCATCAAACTAAAACTATACTGCAGCCAGGAAGTTTTCATGCAACAGAAGCAATAAAGCTGGACTGGACAAACGCGTAACAAGTCTAAAGGAGTGATTAAAAACAAAAAGAAACCCTTAGCTGTAGCCTCGCTTTAGATGCCGCAACAGCAGCAGGTGTCTTGTCAGATGCAAGCTAAAGGGATTATCTGCTCAAACTCTGGGGCCTCCATCATGAAAACGTGTCCACAACAAAACCCTCCACCTCTCCACCTGGTGATGGTGATCGGCTGTGTTTGCTTTTCAAAGAGTCGGAGTCAGAAAACTTTCCTGTTCTTGGCTGTCTTTGTGGGACATTTGTACTATATAATATAATTATATAATATGAAAGAGGAAGTGTATAAAAAGAAAGGGAATAGTTACCCGGGCTGATGTAATTGTTTGTGTAAGCTAATTAAGTATTAGTTTAGCACAAAGATGAGGCACACAAGGAAAACTGACCTCAGACAAAATAGTGCTATTGCACCTCCTCACTCAGTTTAAAAATAATCCTACATGTCATGTTCAATTTCAGTTATATAGTGAAGAAAATGCACCATATCCATCCACATCCATCAGTTTTATCAATTTAATACTGTGCACAGGACAAACTGATCAGTTTATCTCTAAAGTCCATTTTACAATTGATAAGACATCTGTCACTCTCTTTTCTGCCTGTTTGCTGTAAAGAAGCTCATTCAATTGTTTAGCACAGTGAATCCCTTGTGAGGGTGCAAGTGAATGAGTGAGTGAGTGAGTTTATTTTTGGGCAATACGTTGGGAGGGATGAGAACAGCTCTTGAGCAGTAGACAAAGAAAATGACAGTCTGTCATTTTGTTGTTTGCTTTGGAATTTAATTTATTTCATTTCATTAATTACAAAGAGTGCAAAAGCATCTTCCTGAACTCTTTAATGTGCTTAAAACCTCTGGACATTAGTTAGATTAAAAGTGATTGGTTGTGAAATATAAATTTTAAATTATTTGTTAAGCTATATAGAAAGACAAGTGGTTTTTGGTCCTCCATTATATTGTGACATAACTCCTCAGATTTTTCAACTAACCAAACCATCATTTTTATTTTTATTTCAAACCAAATCAGAAAACATAAAAGACTTTCTTCTAAAAAGTTCTTAAATGAAAAGGCCTGTCAGATTCAGATTAACAGGAGGCGCTCAACTTCTTCTTCTTTGCTTTATTCTTCTCTAGCTTTCATGGAGCAAACTTGCATCCGATTAATCTAAAATCCATGTAGACATTCAATAACAGCTTCGTCGCTGTAGTTCTTGATTGAGTTTGTCTTTGGAGCATTAGGACAATGTTTCCCAGGGCAGAAAGTCATAGTGTGGTCACTCTGTAAACCACTTGTACTGGAGAGCTCCAGAGACCAGTTACTACTCAACATAGTGGACAGTTTGTGTGGTGAAAGAGACCTGTGTGAATGATTCAAAAAGGGAAATTATCATTCCAGTCATAACAATAATTGATCAGCTCTAAAACTCCTTGATAAGCTCTAAAAATAATTCTACATCTGACAATACAAAATCTACCCACAAAACTTCCCATCTGTCGTCTTGAACATCCCTGATTCCCACACCAAACCCTCCCCACTGCTGATATTAACCACCTCTGTATTTTCACAAACCACCACCACAGTCTCTATCTGTGTGTGTGTGTACGCATGTTTGTGTGTGCGTGTGTGTCTGTGCGTGTGTGTGTTTCTCTATGTGGTGACACCGCTGTGCTGTATATGTCCTCTGAAGAAATGGCTGGGGTTGAGATTAGCGTGAGTCCTCCCCTGTGTGTATGTGTGTGTGTAGGATCCTAGTCTTCATGTTGGAACGAGACCCAAAACCTCTGGCAGTGGTTCACTCCCCCTGCGAGGAGGAGGGAGGACAGAGGAGACAGGGTGTGTGTGTGTGTGTGTTTTCTCCAGTGGAAACGTGCTATGTAGATAAAGTAAAATTAGCTGTAAAGGTTAAAGACTGAGGCTGTTCTTCCTAAAAGAGGAAGCCATGACAAGATTTTCCACTCTTTTCATCTCCATATCACGGGTTAGATCTTTCCTGCCCATCCTTACCACTCAATACATTGATGAGTGGTCTAGATCTAGATCTCTTGATCTAGAAAATAGATGAAAACACGATGCTCAAATATTTGCTCTCATTTAGTTGGGCAGATCAATTCTAATCAGCATCATTGCTTCAGGAGTTCATGTGTGTTTTCATCGTTAGTTTCGTTGTTTACTGAAGTCCTGCTGAGTAAACAGGATGTAAGGGGCTGAAGACATTTTCAGTTTAAATATTAGCTTCACGCTTCTGGATCATGAGGGCTTATTGAACTGTACTATTGGACTCCCCACCCTGCTGTAGTAATGCAATCCAATTCAACAACACCACACAGTCTGAACAAATATTGAATATTATGAAACTATGAAGTATTTACAGCAGGTAGTATTGGATTGCATATAGTACGTGTTTGTATTACTGTGTCCACACCCTGCTTATATCTGTATATATGATAAAATGTATCCTGTATATATATATTGTGTTTTCTTTCTCTGTTTTTCCCTAAAGGTAAACGCACCTGGAGATGATGAGAACAAGCTGACGGTGAGTTTGTGTTTGTGTTTGTCTGTCTGGGATGTGGAAGTTTATGTGACTGCATACATTTACAGTGTACTGTATGTACCAAAATCAGCCACATTTTAATAGGGAATGGGGTTATTTTCATTTGGCAATGTCTTAGGGGTTTCGTGAATGAATAAAAACATTTTTTGCATTCATTCATATAAACATTTGCGTATCTGTGTCTGTATTTTTTACAGGCCAAACCCAGGCTGCAGAGGGAAGGCAGCTGTGCCTCTCTACACAACTCACTGATGAGAAACAGCATCTTCCAGCTCATGATCCACACACTGGACCCTCTCAGTGACGAAGGTATGGGTAAGCAAAAAAAGTGCACAAAACACACACACACATACACGATCTTTAAAACAAGATATAATGTTAAAATCTTGTGAAATAACTATGAAACACAGAGGATGCACCATGCACATGAGTTATACGAATATTACGTTCCTTCACATAGAATAAGACTGTGTGTCAGCATGACAACTGAAATGTCTGTTTTCTTGTCATGGTTAATGGTTCAAGAAAGTTAAACAGCTTTGGTGAAGAATATGTTTAACATAAGGTGTAGGTTTACAAAACATGTTTTAGGACATAAAACAGTTTAGTTGGGGTAAGATTTTGGCCAAGTATGATTATTACAGATAAAGATAAATATATTCATTCATCCGACCACTTCCCACTTCTTAGTATTTCCTTACCTCTTTCCTATAGTTGTCCCTCCTGCAAGTAGTCCCAGCACAGTGGGAAAACATATTTCCCAACATTTCACATTAATTAATCTCACATTTTCAGGAGACTGAGTGAATTTCTTTTGTTTCAGGACGTTTCAAAGAGAAGGCATCAATCCTTCACAAAATGGCCAAGCAGAAGTGCAAAGAAGAGGCTGCCAACGGTGTAGGTGAGTAACACTGATGTGTGAAAATATGGGAGTCCATTTGTGTCAAAAAATCAACTGATAAATCAAGTGACAAATCAATGATCAAATCATTAATCAATGAAGAACTGTGCTATTGATAGATGAACGGGTAATACAATATATAAAGTCAGCAATTTGTTAATCAAAAATTGAATGAATGGACGATGCACAGGTTAGAGAATAACAAGTTAATCAAATAATAAAACTGAGAACAAACTGAAATAACACTTTTAATGTTACGATGAGAAGACTGAATTTTTGATTTATTTTTTATTTTTTTATGTTAAAATGTACGCACTGATGTTAATTATTTCCTGGATATTACAGAAGTGGTGACAGCTGGTCGAAGTTATCACTTAACTTCCTTCACTTTTAGCTTGAAACTTTTTCTTTAGGTCATTATTGCACAAGAACACAGTTGTGATATCTTTCATCTTTTATCATCAAATTACTTATTTTTGTTATTTATTTACTCATTTATTCATTTTTTTATCGGCAAGTTGTGGATTAATCGTTTTTCGCATGTACCCAGTTATCTGGTTTATCTGATTTAAATCTGATTTGCTGATTTCTTAATTAAATCAAGAACTGAACATTTGTCAATGTATTTATCAGCTGACTGGCTGATTTGTCATTTGATCAATTCATTATGAAGGGACACAAATGACACTGTTGCACTTGTTAGGATGAGCTCAGAAAATTAACAAGCATATTTTGTTTCTCAACATAGGAGCCTCCTCCCAGACACAACCTACAAGAAAAGCAAATTGTACTAAGTTCCAGCTCTTCTCTTAGTGGCATTAGACAACAACTTTTCATTTCAAATTAATACTGTTTTCGCGGAGCAAGTCCATTAAACTCGCTCTCTCTCTTCTTTTTCTTTCCTCAAGCTGATAAAAACATCCCCAACAGTTCAAACGTTGCAGTGGAAGTCACACCGCCCATGAACGGTGTTGCAGGAGGAGACGAGGTATGACTTTTATCTTACAGCATTCCTCCAAGTTCACGTTAAAGGCTCTTTGAAACCATTAAAGTACATTAAAGTAAAAAAGCTGTAAAAAATAAAAAAATACACCAGCATCTGATGTCACTGCACTATAAAAACTATGATGATTAATAGGTTTAACTCTGTGATACATACAGTAGCATTACCGTCATGGAAAATGTCTGAAATATTGGTATGAATTTGTGCACCCTCCTCAGGGTGGTGAGGAAGAGGAGGATGAAGACCAGCCTCTGAGCCTGGCCTGGCCCGACACCCTCAGGAAACAGATCACCTACCTCGCCATCCTGCCCATCGTCCTCCCACTGTGGCTCACACTGCCCGATGTCCGGAGAGAGGTGACAACACACACACACACACGCACACACACAATGAAAAGCACGTTTTATGTGTACAAATATGTACAAACAACTCAGAGAATGTATTAAAACACAATAATCACTATATACAGGACACAAATATATTGTGTTGCAGCAGCGAGTTATAACACGATGCAATCAGTGATTTTTTAATTTAGATTCACGCGATTTGAGAGTTAATGTTTACAATCGACACATCAGTGATTACAACCTTTTGAAGGATTAGAAAACTTGGAATAATTTAGATTAAATATGGCTCTAGTTTAGTTCATTTATTACATGGCCTGCTCAATCATGTTGGGAGTAACAGTAGGTTCCAGTCTTGTTTTTATTTTATTTTTATTTTGGCAACTGGGCTCCATTTCTCTGTACATTTGGATCAAAATACTGTATTATACGTTGCCATTGCCCTTTAGTGATGTATCAGGTCTGTGAAGTTCTTGGCTGAGCCTAGACCAGAGACTGATCAAGTGATTGACTGAGTGGTTGATGATCTAAATCTTGTTCTTATTGCTGTTGTTTTCAGACCTCAGCAAAGTTCTTCCCCATCACTTTCGTCGGCGCCATTTGTTGGATTGCTTTCTTCTCCTACCTGATGGTGTGGTGGGCTCACCAGGTACTTCACACACACACACACACACACACACACACACACTAGCTTTCTCTGTTTGTCACATACACCACCTCTGTTGTCTATTCTATTCTATTTCTGAGGCCTTTCTTATGAGAGAGCAGCAGTCAGGGTGTTGAATGTGTGACCACAGCAGCTAATCTCAGCTAATCTGCCTTGATCCACAGCCAGATCAACCTGTAACGCTCTATTTTAATGGTGCAAATGCAAAGACAAGCCTGAAGCAGGAGGTCGTGCGGGCAAGGTCACTGAGGAGGTGCACCGGCTTTTTTAGTTCCCATAGGGGCAGATCGCTGTGTGCTAAAAGTGTTGGGTGAAGTGGCGGTAGAAGATAAATCAGAGTGTGTGGTGAATAATCATGTCTCATGACTGGTCTCGTCGCTGTACCAAACGCAGTGGAGCACAAAAGAAGAAGGTCTCACCTCCTGGAGATTCAGAGTGGCAGTGCAGAAAGATGCAGCGTTACAAATATGATGTGATTTCTTTTGTTAATTTCTTGAGATCTTGAAAGTCTGATCCATGATGGTTCACGTAATAACTGTTGTGTGCACTTAAGTAAAGATTAACAAAAAAACATGAAGTGAAATAAGGTTATACAGTGATTATATGGTCGCATTTAATTAGATTTGAACATTTTTTGCTGCTCTGCCATGTCACTGAAACTGTCAGCTATTCTACTTTTTATAACCTCAAATCACACCTCTACAGTTTGACCCTGTTTGCTTTTTGTTTTTATATTTGGTGATGCCAAACAAAAGGCTGAAAATCTATTAAACTAATTTTGTCAAAACAATTCCAAAACATTTTTCAAGCACAATCAGAAATACGGCGACAAGAATGTTTCTGAACTGTGCAGCTGCAACACTGAACAACTTATTCTTCCTTTCAGGTCGGAGAAACTTTCTGGATCACAGAGGAGATAATGGGTCTGACCATATTAGCAGCTGGCACTTCAATCCCTGACCTGATCACCAGTGTGATTGTAGCACGAAAAGGCCTCGGTGACATGGCCGTGTCCAGCTCTGTGGGCTCCAACATCTTTGATATCACTGTGGGGTGAGTCCAACAACAAGACAGCACACAGTGTAGTGGGCCAGTGTGGCGTTCGTCTCTCATAACCAAACTCCTCTCTGCTATGCTTTCCCTCATCTCCCTCCAGGCTGCCATTCCCCTGGCTCATCTACAACATCATCAACGACTTCAAGCCGGTACAGGTGAGCAGCAACGGCCTGTTCTGCGCAATCGTCCTCCTATTCCTCATGCTGCTCTTCGTCATCATATCCATCGCGGCCTGCAAGTGGAGAATGAGCAAGTTTCTGGGCCTTCTCATGTTCCTGCTTTACTTCGTCTTCCTCATCGTCAGCGTCATGCTGGAGGACAAAATCATCGTCTGCCCCGTCACCATCTGAGCAAGAGCGACTCCTGCTGATCGTCCGAAAGCAGAAACTAAGCAGAAGTGTGCTCACGTATACCCTGATTTACTATAAGAGTGTAAAAAACATGCTCGCACAGACACATACACACACATACACATTAGACCACTGCATACACACACACACACAAGTACTCACACACTCAGTATCAAGTGAAAGATGAAGAAAACACACACATACACACACACACACAAGTTGTGGCACTGACTTAAATCAACGCTGCAGATTCAGACCAGTGCATCACAGCCGTCCAGCAGTGGCACACACCTGTACTTCATTAACAGACTTTATGCCACCCAATAGGAGGTACTCTCTCGCTCTCTCTCTCTGCGTACCATGTGACTACATTCTGTAGCTGCTATTGGTCGAAATCTGCTGATGGACAAGTTGTGTGAACCCAGGATGGAAATTTCAATTGAAGATCACCAGAGAGATTGTTCTTTTTTTTCAACTAAAAGACTGTGTGGCAGTATAAGAAGTACCTCCGCGACTCATGCAAGCAGCGTATAAACTGAACATGGGGGCTCAAAGAGACTTTATTTTTTGTTTTAAAGGGCGGCGAAGCTCTGGAGAGATCCTGTATGTCACGGGGAAACAAAAAGGAAAGGCCCGCGGCAACACATAAGTGTGATAGCTGCCTAATATTTAGATTTTAACTGTGTTCATTCCACCACCTGTATGGCTTTGCAATGAAAGAGAAATATCCAGTGTTAATAGCTTGAGTGTATTTTCAGATGCATCACATTGCATTTGAGAAGACACATTTGGAAGAAATGACTACTTTATATCCCATTCATGAATATCTATAATAGGATACATTAAATGCTAAGTAGTTACAATAGAGTGTACACAAATAGAATGGACCAAGATTAAATTGGCTAAGGTGTCATGCTCAGTACGTACTGCTCATATCTGTATAGCCCAACTATCTTATTTGGGTTTGTCATGTAATAATAAGCTTGTGAACGTGACTTTTTCTGTTCCGTCTGCCTTCACATGCACCACTTTAGGGAGAGATTACTTCAGTATCCTGAAGAAAACTGGACGGTTTTTGAGCATGGAAATGTAATAAACAGGTCAGCGTCATGTTTCCCGGTAGATGACGCAGTCTGGACAACAAATGGTGGACTAAAGATTAGTGTTCTCCGTTGTATTTTACTTGTTAAACTCAAAAGTATTTTTTTTTCGACTTATGTATTTATAAAACGGAGTGTTCAATATCAACAGGTATCACCGGGTTTCTTCTGTAATGTTTTGATGTAAAACAACTCATGTACTGTATAACATATGTGTATATACTATATATATATATATATATGTACATATACACATATGTGTGTGAAAGCAAATGATAGCAATATGTCTTGGACTAATTTCCTCATTATCCACTGCTGTAGGCCTTTTGTATTGTATCAGGCCTAATATGGGGCCATCTTTGTTATGTTCACATACTAATTTCTTGGGTTCATTATGTGACATAAAGGATGAAATCTTAATGAAATATAAGAACTATCAAGTACACTCATTTTTTTATTCTAAAAAGAAAACTTGGACTGTTGATTCAGTTTGTGACATTTGCATATTTTGGCAATTTTGGCAATTTTGTTTTCCTCTAATCCCCCAAAAACATGTGATTTTGCATCCCTAGGGTCCTGCTGTAGTAGAGAAATTGACAATAGGTTTGTTTCCATTCAAATATTACACAAATTTTAAAAAAGTGGAGAGAATTAAGTGTGTGTTTCCATCAACTTCCATCAACTTATCTTACACAAAATTATGAAATATTAGCTTTAAGATAACTCTGGTACAATAAATCAAATTCTAACATTTATATTTAATGTTGTACATGGTCCCTTTCCAAATGAAATAAATACATAAATATTCTTTAGAGGCTGCAAAAAGATTAAACAATTAAAGAATAACACAATAAAGAAGTTTCTGTAACTCAAAATAATCTGTTTCCATCACCATTATTGCATTTTCTCTCTTTGATTGTGCGAAATGTAGGTGTTTTTCTTTTTAAATGATTTCCTTTTTTTCTCCTTTTTATGAGCAAAGTCAAACTGCCCCTAAAAACAGACCGAAGGAAACTACTTATTGATGTGAGGCAGATATAGTAGTGTCTCACTGTCCCACCAAATGTGCTATCAGCGTTGTCCATCTCCGCCTGTTGCTTGCTGGACTGCATGACTGCCCCTTACACAAGCTGCAACGCACATCATCCTTCATCAGTCATCTTCCTTGTGTTGCCTGCTTTCTGAGTCAGCTATAAGAAGTGCAACTGAATACGGACGATGCTCGACACGCTCCATCGGTCTTGGAGAAATGCTTAATAAAGGTACTGCAGGGATCCTCTGCTTTTTATTCTTATATTAATGTCAAAATGTTAAGGTGTTACAGTACAACCTCGTGACAACACAAAAGAATCAATAAAAGACGGTGCACTACATTTTTAGAATTTTTATATACTATATTTGTTTCCCAAGAACACTCAGTTGTACTCAGTTATACATTTGTGTTTCTCTTTTCTTTTTGTTTAACATAGACATTTTTTTTCTTTAGATGAATGGATCTGGTTTTCCTGTTTAGATGAAAATATCAGTTCAACACTCCCAAAGGGTTAAAAATCAGATTTTGTGTCACTGTGTTAACCCACCCAATTTTTTTTTATCTTTATGTTTTCATAAATTGCAACGTTTGTTTTGTCCAAATGAATATGAAAAGAATTTCCATAAAATTGACCCCGACTCTTCCCCATCTTGCAATGTTAAAAATGTGTTTTATTGTGCGTTTATGTGTATAAAAGATTTGTAAACTGTATATAAGCTCCTGTATGTAATCATAGTCGACACATAGTTTACAAACCTCAACACAACTTCTGTTCTCAGACTCCAGATGTAGCCTCTCTCTGCAGGATCGGTCTAAATCTTTCTTGCTCTGATGGATCATGTGAATGTGAGAAATGTGTGTATGAATGAGTGCATTTAGAAATATCTACAAGAATCCATCCTTTGAATCCTGACAAACGGTAAAAAATGCTTTTGTATTTCCCTTGTACGTTATGCAAGTATGGAATCATATGTACTACTTGAATTGTGTATTATACTGTAAAAACATATATCATTCAACTCTGTATAAAGTGTTATATGATAAAATAAATGAAAACTCACATTTTCACTGTTGGTGTTTGGAGCTGATGGTCAGAGTCCACCTCTGGTGGTCCCCCCGACAGACGGATCAAACTGCGACACACCTCACGTGTATTTGGGACTGATGATCCAGACTTAGGACTCTGAATTCACGTAGTACAGTGGCAGTATAGATGCTGATCTTAGGTCAGTCCTGCAGTTATTCCAACAATGGTCAAAGCATAGTTTCTAAACTCTGGGGTCGGGACCTGTCACATGTTTCTTGATATTAGTTTGATATATTTTTAATTTTAAAAACATTTTTGAAACATGTTATCATTTCTCTATAATCAATCTATGTTTTATCTGCAAAGTAGAATCTTAAATTATTGTATTATTATATTATTATGTACTGTATAGGGTCAGAAGACATTGTAACTCAAACGAACCACAATGCAGTTCACTTCACCTCTCATGCTTCTCAACACCGATCAGATTTGCAGTGTCATCTATCAGGATGTGATCTACTTTACTTTGACACAAGCCTCTTACAGCAGCATGCGTGGCCCCGCTGCCATGACCAGCGTGATGCAACAGGGATTCACTGGACGCCTGAGGTCAACCAATAAAGGACACACTCACCTGTCTGCTTCTGTTCACTGACAACTGAGGATATTCGCTACCTTGTCTGCATCGCTTCAAGTGTATGTGTCATCTTCTCATATGAAAATGTCATATAAGTCTTCTACCTTCTAGTATTACATAAGTAGAAGAAGAAGAAGAACAAGTGGAAACATGATGTGTCTTTAATGATGAACCACTTGGCCAAACAGGGGACACAGAGAACAACATCATAAACAAGTCATTTTTCAGGGTTGAAGGCAAAGAAAGAGAAGTTTTGGTTGAACTGGAATGAATATGTGGAATAGTTGGGGATAGTTCATGTCAAGTTGAGCCCAATATACAGTAGTTATCCCAGAGGTTGAGCCGTGGTTGCATCCATCACAACAGCTTTCTCACATCATGCTAAAGTAGCTGCTCCCACTTCCTACGAGTATACTGGATATCGATGGATACAGAACATCATACAGGTGGAGCAGTTTTCACTTCCTGACAGAAAAGTTGTAGTTGTAGTACTTTCAGATACTCACTTCATTTGACTAACTCAGACTGCTGAAGCCATTCAAGCCATCATATTAGCCCCAGCTGCACTTTAGGTAGCATGTCTGCACAGAATGAGGACTGTGCATTTTGTCCCCCATCACTTAAACTGAAAGTCAGTTACAGCAACCAAAAACTATTTCAGTGCACATGTGGGCAGGTGAATATTGTTTAAAGACAGACTAAAATGTGAACTTATCCTTTAACTTAAACTTTCTGTCAGGTGGAGGAGCTATTGATCATTTAATCAAAGTGATATGATCAGGAGAGTCGACAAATGAAGAAGAATCTAAAGCTGGAATTCAAATGTTTAACATGGAGACAGTAATAACTTGGCAAGAGGAAGATGCAGCAGACTTTTCTTTGATTTTATCAACCAGAATGAGCCGGATCAGGGTCTGAGCAGGATCAAGTCTCTGGTCCTTCACACTCCGAGGCAGGAGGTGGCGGTAATGCACCTCATACTTTAAAATAAAGAAGAAGAAGAAGAAGGAGCCGGAAGTGTGCAGCTGTCAGTTTTGTAACAACAGTCCAACGCTGCACTTTGAATGGAGCAAAGTAAAACTGGTCTGCTGAGTAATTTCAGTCATTTATGTGGTGATCGCTGTTTGAAACTACAGGATGGACCCGCCAGAGTCAGGGGGACTGGATGTTTCCCGTCCCGGTCCAGAACAGAGTCCCAAACCCGAACTTTCTGCAGCGATGCGGGCTAAAATCGAGCGGAACCGGCAGCGGGCGTTGATGCTCCGGCAAGCCAGGCTCGCGAGCCGCCCTTTGTCCGCTGTGGAGGGCGCAACCTCGGCCAAAGTCTCCAAGACCATCGACTCCGGCGCCGGCTTCTTCATCGAGGAGGAGGAGGACGGGGAGGAAGAGCAGAGGACCAGGAAGGTTGTGCATCAGCCAGGTCAGTGTGTGTGTGTGTGTGTGTGTGTGTGTGTGTGTGTGTGTGTGTGTTTCGTGACTGGAGTGTGTGCATGCTTGTTTACTTGTGTACTGAGTGTGTGTTTTGTTTCCAGCTCCGGTGATTGAGCCTGATTATCTGGTGTGTGATGACTGTCAGAAACCCTTCATGGACTCGTACCTCAGCAACAGCTTTGACCTGTCGGTCTGTGACAAGTGCAGGTACACACACACACACACACACACAACAAATCCAAATATTAGTATGTATTTTTTCATATAGAGTAAAGTGAAGTAAAGTAATGCAGTTTTACTAATTGTAGTTATCATTGTTTTATTGATTTATTGTACTGGTGAGATGCCTGTATAATCATTCATGGATTATGTTATGGTTTTGTTAATTGGTTAAAATAAAGACAAAAAAGAGACTTTGTTTAATTTTGTGCCACTTTGGTGCAACTACAATTTACTTGAGATGGTGACGATGATTCGTTCTCAACATGCTGTGATATTTTTGTTGTGGCAAAGTTGGAAAGTAAGGTTTAATAATTATTCACCAAAATATCTGAAAGAATTTGGCATCTGAAGTAGGGCTGCAATTAACGATTATTTTCATTATTGATTAATCTGTCGATCATTTTTTCAATTAACTGATTAAATGTTTGGTCCATGAAATGTCAGAAAATGGTGAAAAATGTTGATCACTGTTTCCCAAAGCCCAAGGTGACGTCCTCAAATGTCTTGTTTTGTCCACAACCCAAAGATATTCAGTTTACTGTCATAGAGGACTAAAGAAACCAGAAAATATTCACATCTGAGAAGCTGAAATCAGAGAATTTGGACACTTTTTCTTAAAAAATGACTCAAAACGATTAATCGATTATCAAAATAGTTGGCGATTAATTTAATAGTTGACAACTAATCGATTAATCGACTAATCGTTGCAGCTCTAATCATAAGTTGTATTTTGCCCTTATTGATATGCAGGGGTCTGCCCAGGACACTTTTAAACACTGCAGTACCAACAGTATTTTGGATATTTTATGGTAATTTTATTTGATAATCTGAATTTATATGTGTTATATGCATGGAGTTCTGTTATGTAGAAGGTGATTAATACAAAACAGGGTTATGATTAATATTATATGCCAAAAATATTTGGTTTTCATAACAGATGGACTTCATGTCAAACATGTAATTTTCTGATTTAGTTGTCTCAAATGTTTGAGTAGTTGTGTTAAATCAGAGACAGACAAGAGAACCAGCTTTTGTTTTATTCTTTGGTCTTAAATTCGACTTCAGGTAGTGTTAAAACTTCTGAAACCTGCAGATACCCGGAGTTCATAGAAGAGTTTTCTGTTTCTCCTCAGATCTTAACGGTTGTTCTTCACAATCTCATGACTGAAAATCAGTCGGATGGATTAACAGTGGAAGCTTCTTTCCCCCTCAGAGACAACGAGGAGAAGCATAAGCTGATCTCCAGAACTGAGGCCAAGCAGCACTACCTGCTGAAGGACTGTGACCTGGACAAGAGAGAGCCTCCGCTCAGGTTCATACTGAAGAAAAACCCTCATAATCCGCGCTGGGGTGACATGAAGCTCTACCTCAAACTACAGGTACTGACTGGGGCTATAAACAAGTATGAGCGTGCGTGTATACATTTTCCCATATTGACTCATATCGATGTTTAGCAGGATTTGCTGACGCTACTATGAAGCCTGAAGAATCCAGAGTTTTCATTATGATCTTAAATGTAATGTAGTTTATTACAAATGCTCTAAATAATTACAGGTTATCATATATCACACTATGCTAAAAGATAAAAAACATAACTACTATACATGTTTTGTAAATTAACAATTAACATTAACTGCAAGCACGGCTTTCAAAACGGCTGACTGATTCAGTTTTCTGTATTTTCATCTATTTTGTCCTTCTCGTCTGAAGGCCACATGTGGCTGCCAAGACAACATGCAAGCAATCTGCAGTCTGATTGGTTAGATTATGAGAATCACATGTCAAGAACCATATCAGTTAAGAATGAAAAATAAAGCAAGCTTTTATTGCAGTTTAGTTTATTCCTGTAAGGTCAGTAGATGTGTGGCAGCATGAAAAGATGTTTTTTAAACCAATACACAAATAATGTTAAAGTATAAACCAAAGTACTGAAACAATCAGTCATTTAATCAGTTAGTCAATCATCAGAAAATTAATTGAAACAATTAATAAACATTTTTGATAATTGATTAATCTTTTAGTAAAAATGCATAATATTTGTTGGTTCCAGCTTCATTCATGAGAGGATTCGTTGCTTTTCTCTGTTTTCTAACTTTTGGTTTTGAACTGTTGCTCTTACAAAATACAACACTTGAAGATGTAACCTTGAGCTCTGAGAAATTTCACTATTTTTTTTAATTTTATAGACTAAATAATTAATCAATTCATCAAAAAAATGTTGATAGATTAATCAGCACTTGCAGCCTTAAGCCAAAGCCACAAATATTTTGGTCAAAGGCCAAATAACTCCTCATTGTTCTGTAAAGTATGGGGTGTTTTAACGAGTCTATCTGTGTGTGTGTTTGGGTGCCCAGGTGGAGAAGAGGTGTATGGAGGTGTGGGGTTCGGAGGAGGCTCTGGAGGAGGCCAGAGAGACGCGGGAAGAGAACAGAGAGGTGCAGAAACAAAAACGCTTCAACAAGAAGGTCAAAGGTCGGTTTCCTGTTAGAGCCAAAATACTCAAAGTCACAGTTACTGTACATGAACGCATCGTGTAAAGAATCAGATTCAGAATCAGGTTTATTGCCAAGAAAGTTTTCACATACAAGGAATTTGCAAAAGTCAAGAAACATAAGTATAAAATAGAAATATTTACAATAAAAAACATTATAAAGAGCTCTGAATGTTTCATGTGTCTGTGTTTGTGCCTCAGAGCTGCGCCGGGCAGTGAGGAGCAGTATGTGGACCAAAGACACCAGTGTTCACCAACATCAGTATGGACCAGAGGAGGTGGTGGATCCAGAGGAGGACCTCTACAAGAAAATCTGCACCACCTGTGGACATGAACTCACCTACGAGAAGATGTAGACACACACGCACACACACATACATACTAAGACTGACCATTACAGGTTAGAAGATGTTTGGTGCTCG
>NTHP01000098.1:104087-159695 GCA_003416845.1 Oplegnathus fasciatus | reverse complement strand
TGTTTTAGGACAAACACGTTGTGGTGAGAAACACTGAATGAAAAGTAACCTTTAGAGGTCATTTTCTGAGTGATGCATCCTTCCAGATGCCACCTCGTCTAATTTATGTAACTGACTTTTATTTAGCCATCCATCTCGGTTTGCTTATAGGGCACATTTAATTTGGTTATTTGCCTTTTTATTGTATAAATCCATCAAATCAAAAACAACTCTCAACCTAAATTTTATGTCCAGCTCAGCCTTCAAAATTACCCATCATGTCAAACACAACAAAATCAACACTGAGAGAGGGATGGTGGGCAAACAGAACAAATGGAGGAGAAAAAGGTTTACAGGAGCAGAAGCTCAGTCACACAGTGGAAGGACTGAGCCACTAGATGCAAACCCACTTAGGATTGATCACAAATCGGAGATAATCAATTAAACTCCAATTGAATTCACATCAAGCAGAGGGGAAAGGCATTTCAACAGCGCAGCAGAGGCGTTCTTCTCCTCCACCATTGATGGTGTGTTTGACACACATTTGTCATGTCGAGACCTTGTGGAGAATTCCAACCGATTATTCAGTAAAAATCCATAGCTTTCTACTCCCCTGCCGTTTCTGGAAAATCTCTGCTGTCATTTTTTTTCTTGTCGTTTCTCATTCGCAGGGCTTTGTCCTCGGTGCAGTGCGGAGTCACCTGGGGTATTGGGTATTTATGATGACTATACAGCAGCATCTCCCCCATGATGAACACACAAACGCTGTTCCATTGATCCGCTAATCTAGTGGGGCGGGGAAGTGCAAGACTCTCATTTAGTTAAAATCATTACCCCTCCCACAAGATAGATAGAGATAAAGGGATTTTGAGAGAAAGGAGAAAACAGGGAGGTGGAAAGGGAGAGTGGAGCAGATGAGGTGACAGGAAAATATGAGAAAAAGAGAGGGGAAATGAGGGATGAAGAGAGAGAATAGCATGAAGGACAATCCTAAAATTAGCTTTTGTTAATTCTGCTGCACAGAGCATCACTTTCTGTCTCTCTAAATTCTCCACACACACACACACACACACACACACACACACACATACACACACACACACACACACTGCAGAGAGGAGTGTTTTGCAGAGGGAAGTCTTTGCAGCGGTCGATAGCACTTGGCGAGTGATCTATCGACAGAGCGGGAGCATGTGAGAGATGAGTTCAATATACTTCAATTTAGCTCCACTTGCTTTAATTACTTCCACCCTGTGTGTGTATGTGTGAGTGTGTGTGTGTGCGTGTGTGTGTGTGTGTACCCCCAGAGGCTGAGTGGTGTTAGACTACCCGTGAAGGCTGATAATAAAAATACAGCTTTGGTCATTATTGAATTCAGGGTCTGCTGAGTATTTAGGAGGGTCCTTAGGGTTGTGACCCCTCAAGGTGTGACATTATTTAAAGAACATGGTAAATATTTAATTATTATGTCCATTTCATATTGTTCTGTGATATATATATATTCTTTTGTAGAATAATAGATATTTGCAGCCACTAGATTTCCTTCAGTGATTAAGAACATGTGACTCAGTAGGTTCAAGCCGGTTCAAGCCAGCTTTCATGCTGTTGATGAAGGACACCACGGAAAACACACTAATCTCACTGGCTTTAAAGTGATTTAAGAAACTAGCGCAGTGCCCGTTCACAACGCGCCTGTTCGGAACGGGCCGATTGCTTGGCCTCCGGTATTGCTGCTTGCAGCTTTCTCGAGAACCTCTCATCCAAACAACTTCACACTCAACGCTGCACTTCCTTGGGTCTTCAGCAATACAGGACAGACAGACTCCTCCCATTCATAGTTAGATGCTGGGTTATGATCAGGATGGCCGAGCGGTTAAGATGCTGTACTCAAGATGCAATGGACACAAGTGCCACTCCTGCTTTACATGTAAATACTTTAGCTTGTCTTCCAAGAGAGACAGCTAATGGCATTCAGCTACAAACCATGTAGGTTTTCCATGAGAGACAGCAGCAGAAGGACCTTTAATTATGTCCTTCGTCTCTCAGAAATAAAGGCAGAAGTAGTATGAAGTTCTTATAGGGCCCCAAAACCTCTTCGACAGGAAGTCTGGGTGGACGAATGTTTAGCTCCGTACTTAACACATAGACTTGAGAGTGGCATCTATCTTTCCATCTAACTCTCGGCAAAAAAGCAAATAATTATATTTCCCAAAATATCAAACTATTCCTTTGAGCATAGGATCGGTGGTTTTCCTGCTCTTCTTGTCGACCTGTCAAAGCGTCCATGAGTAAGACACTGAACCCCAAATTGTTTATCTGGAAAAAAATGTCGGTTGTTTGGGTTAGTGGGTTGCTGAAACTGAAATAGTCAGTCATGGATAAATTGGTACACACAATCTGTTGTTTGCTCCTTTTTGCTGATTCTCTTTGCCTGGAACTTGGTGTATCCACAAAGGCGAAACGCATTGACTTTTATCAAACTTTAATTTGTTTTAATGGCCTCTTCATTTATCATTTCAAAGATGAAATATCCTTTAGCCCTAACTCAGTGTAGATGATTCATTTCCTACAGAAACAAGTCAAGTAATAATCTCCAAATCCCCGAGTCTCCAAGTGTTGTGGGACCCACTGTAAATACATTATGTCCAACACATATACTGTATGCAGTACATGTGCTGTATATGCATTAATTCTTCTTTATATCTTACTGTGTCTTTCAAACTTCCCTTCTGTCTGTACCGTAACAGATTTTACCACTCCCTATCTCCCTCTATCACCTTCTCCCTCCCTGTACCCCTCCTTGTCTGGCCTGTTAATGGATGTTTCCACTCCTATTAAGAATTTAAGAGTGAATTTGTCTGTGAATCCATAGCATTGAGCGAACATGTCCGCCGTAAGCCACATAAATGATTTTACACCACAAAGGTGGAGAACCACAGGGGAATAAGTGTCTGCTTTCTCGTCTCTAATCCCTTCTTTTCCCTCCTATCGTTTCAGTTTCCGATACCTCTTTCTCTGCACTTCCACTCAGTGTGCTCTCACAAATGACAGGAAGTTTTACAAGAAAGATCAAAAACATCTTGATGCAGAAATGATCCAAGAAATTTATCTGGATTAGACACTCAAAAGTTTCTCAGTTGGCACAATGACACCGATGGTTGAAATTCACTACAAAAAATAATCAAGTCTTTTTATATAATTTTTTTTTCCATTTATAATTTTGCTTAAAGGTATGCTGTGGAATTTTTGATCACTCCACAGCGTACGGTTCGGGGAGGTAGTAGCTCAGTCCGTAGGGACTTGGCTTGGGAACCAGAGGGTAGCAATTTCAAGTGGTATGAAGTGTGTACTGGTAGTTGGAGAGTGCCAGTTGCGAGGTGCCCTTGAGCAAGGCACCAAACCCCTAACTGCTCTCCACATTGATGCATGTCTATTGGTCCTGTGTGTGCATGTGTGTATTTCGGGCCTGTGTGTGTGTGTGTGTGTACATGAAGAAAAAAATAACAACGGAGTGAAAAAATAAGTGCTTATGACTAGAGGTGTGAGCGTGTACCCATATTGTTTGTATTTCATCTTCAACCAGCATGCACACAAGTGCACAGAAGTACGCCAATCTGTAGAGTTTGTGCCACAATTGTGCTGTAAAAAGTAGAAATGCGACAATAAAAAAGGAAAAGAAGAAGACTGAAAGCTGAAAAGAATTCTGCAAAGTACCTTTGAAGTACTGAACCAGAGTTTCTGTAGCTGGATCCCCTAATATTTTAGCCATGCTAGTGGCATGACAATGTCAGTCTGTCTGTCAGTCCACTACTTTGGTCTAGACTGAAATATCTCAACAAATATTTAATGGATTGCCCTGAAATTTGGTACAAATATTCATGGTGCTCAGGCGATGTATTCTAATCACTTTGGTGATCCTCTGACTTTTCCTCTAGCACCACCAGCAGATCAAACATTTCACTTACCCCATGAGATATTCTCAACATCTACTTTTTACATACATTTATGTCTTCCTCAAGATGAATTGTAATAGTGTTGGAGATCCCATAACTTTTCATGTAACGCCTCCATGAAGTTGACATTTGTGGTTTTGAGTGAAATATAATTTGGTACAGATATCCATGGTGTCTATAGAATTTAACCCTAATCACATTGGTGATCCCCTGACTTTTCATCTAGTGCCATCATCAGGTCAAAATTTCAACTTGTCCAATGATTTGGTTTACAACTAAATATCTGCAAAACTAATGACATTCCCATCAGCCTCAGCTGTACTTTGTGTTTATTGCTAATCATGTTAGCATGCTAACACACTAAGCTAAAATAGTGAACTTGGTGAATATTTTACTCACTAAATGTCAGCATGTTAACATTGTCACTGGGAGCATGTTAGCATGCTGATGTTAGCATGTAGCTCAAAGCAGTGCAGTGCAGCCTCAAAACGCCACAATCATGGTTGTAGACTCTTAGTATTAATATAAACATGTCTAATTAAATATATGAAATAGTGAGAACTCATTCTCCCACAGTGGTTCTTTCTTTCCTTTCCTCAAACCTCATTTGTTGTTCAGGAATAGGACCCTGGAGATTTCACACGGTACAACTGAAAAAGAGGAAGTTAACTTAAACTCACTTACTGTCCCATAGAGGACATCCAGCTCCACCAGCTTAGGTGGTTATTCTGCTTGAGTTCATCATCACCATGACCATTTCCTGAACAGGTTTAGAAAAAAAATCTGCCTCGGCTGAGATCACACCTGCGAGTTCAACTGAGTCTGTTGTTAATTTTTGTGTGTACTGGCAAACGTGCATTAAAGGGCACCCACGAGCATCAGTCAGCTAAATTAATTAAAGTTATAAGGTAGAAACTGTTTGCAGTTATAAACAAACCACTGATTTCATGCCGAACCCTTTCACCACCAATTATGGCCTGTTGATACTCTTTACAAGACTTAAAAGGGAATCATTTTTTATGTGCTGACACTGTTTTGTGACCGTAGGGCCACTGAAAATCTTAATGGCAACACCCATTGTAAACTAACAAAAATGCATTGTGATTGTCATGATCATCTAAGAAACGAACTTCGTTGTTTTTTTAAAAGAAAAACACTCTTCCAAACTCTGCCCAGTTTTATTCCACGTTGTGTGTAATTTGTGGTTTGTGGATATGAGCTGAAGACAGTGGTTAGATGGGTATTTGACATGGAATCCGCACGGTGCCTTCTGCTCAACAACATGTTCTACGCTTGCTGCAGAACTGTTGATGATAACAGGGTTGAAAATATGTGCACCGGTGTGAATCTTTCATCTGCAATATGTCAGGTGACTGAGAGAAAACAGCAGGAAGGTGTGGAGGTGCACATCAGTTACACTTGGTTTACTTCAGCTTGTGATGTGGTTTGACTGTGTATTGTTGTGTCTCCTGAGATAATTTAACACTTATTTTGTCCAACTTCTTCACACTGTTTAGACTGTGCTTTCTATGATCTTAATTGTATTCCCTTTCCATAATATCGATGCTTTTGCTACTCAAAGAGGTTTTTGTTAAAGTAATACTCTGCATTCTGCAACATTTAAATTCAGTACTAAATACAGGATCTATCTAGCTTTGTTTAAATGCTTAAACCTGCATTGACTGATTTTTTTGCCACTTGGGGGCAGTGGAACACACTGTAAACACAAAACTGACTCATTATTGACCTTATAAAATTAATATGGACAACTTGTTAGCAAACAGTTGCTTATTCACATATCCAGCAGACACAGAGCAACATTAGCATTTTATTTGGAGTCCTGTTTTTCTCTTTATATCTTAATATCTGGCTCTTTAGCTGCTAAATTCAAAATTTTCACCAGGTTGTCGCTAACTTTGTCTGCTATTTAGTACCAGGCAGGTAGCATACGGTGGGTTTTTAAGCTTTTAGTGAAAAGCAGCTGCTTGAAAACAAGGTTGATGGGAGCAGTGAGACTGAACCAAAACAGTAAGTTCCTGGCTGTAAAACCAAAACAGTGAGCTGAAAGACATTAACACTCTCTGTGGAGCTGACAAGAACTGCAGAGTTGGTTAATTACACAGTCATTTGAGCCATTGCTGATATAAAATATTTATTAATGCAGCTTTAAAATGAACTTTTTTTTCTTTTTCAGTAGCAACAGTGGAAGCACAGTAATGTGACGCTATACTGCTGCAAAAAGTGTGTACAGAGACAAGGTGGATGGTTTGGAATATAAAGCATGTGACTTTGTAACACCTGAGACTGTGGTTCATGTCCTGCCAACAGTCAACATTGGTTTCTTTTAAGGTGATCTTTCCCTTCAGTTTCAACATCGCCCATGCCCATGATCTTTCCTAAAACAAAACACACACGGATTACCTTTTGAAGGCCCCGTTCACATAGAGATGTTTCAGTCAGGACAAACACAAATGAACTCCATGTATTTCAATTGTAGGGAGCAACTCCTAGAGACTGTGTTTGGTATCTTTAGGATATTTCAATAGAATTCAAGTTTTGTTGGTTTGAAGAATGCACTGCTGCACAACACAAGTTTGTAAAGATGGAGCCACTGGTGGGTACGTCAGAGTTTAAGAGATTAAGTCATTTGCTAGTCAAAAGTTAGATGAGTTCATAGCTGTCTAATACGTCTAAGAATTTGGGAAGGACACATAGTTTTTTTTTTTGTCTGAATTCACCACAGCTGAGTCACTGCACCGCACCATTAATCTCACACACAGAGAGGTGATGACAGACTGTGTGCGCATGTGTTAAGTGTGTGTGTGTGTGTGTGTGTGTGTGTGTGTTGACGACTGCAGGAAGAACACCTGTGTGGACTCCGCTAGTCGAAGGTACGTACCAGCAGAGATCACTGACTTCTACACCTGCCTGTTGAGAAAAACAAAAACCACACACACACACACACACACACACACACACACACACACCCTTTTTGGCACATAAAAGGAACAGGGGCTGAAAAGTGTTTGAATTGTTTTCACACATAATATTAAATTTGAAGGCTCACTGTTCTTACTGTCAACCATGGCTTATATGACATTTTTAACTTCAAACTGCTTTCACGAATACAGCACTTGATCACAAGACAAGAGACAACACAATTAAAGCTATTTGGACTTTAAAGATTAGAGAATTTTCTTGCTTCTTAGGTAAATCATAGAGACAAACATAAGAAGATGGGCAGGAACAATGCAAGGAAGAGGTGAAATGATTTAAAGAGAACAGAATGGTTTTTTTTTCCCATTTTCTACTTCTTTTGCTCTCTGGTTATCTCTGTGTGGACTGTTACCTGCTGGATCCAACAGTGGAGATCTAACCAGTCGATGGAAAACCCCACAGAGGACAGACAGAGAGTGAAGAGAGGGGGTGGAGGCACAGCACTACACACACACACAAACACACACACACACACACACACGAGTCCTCACACATCAGTCAGACAGCCCTCTAGTCAGGAGAACCCCTGGCTCACCTTCACACAGATTCACAGATCACACACACACACACACACACACAGAAGTTGTGCTGACATGAATCTACGCAGTCACTTTGACTCACATAAACATGCCTCCCCCTCCCTGCAAACACACACACACTTCAAAGGAAGATTGTAACCTGACAGGCCGGCAACACTAAGAACCCACATACAGATTTTTTTTTTCTAATTCTTCCTCTCAGAAACCCACCTGTTTCTTACAAACTTTCATGTCATACCTCTCTCCCTCTCTCTCTTGCATGGTTTTAAGATCTCTCTCTCTCTCTCTGTCTGACATACACTCTCAGTCAGCGTACGTATGCTGGTACTCAGGCGCTGTCTGTCTGATGTTCTCTCAGTCTCATCCTACTCTGTATACCCTTATCAGAGGATTATACACACACTGAACCATATCTTAACTAGACACAATGTAGCCATGCTCCTGCCTGCACAACTGGGCAGATGTGAACCGCAGCGCCCTGTAATCTTATCTGAAACACATTGCAGAGCTGATGAGCCTGTATGCTGGCACCGACCTGTACATATAGCAATATCTCCTTGATGTGAAATGCAGCTGAAGACATAAAACAATTTGAGACAAATCTGACAGAGCTGGTGTTTCCCCAGTGTCAGGAAAACATAGGCCAGATGATGAAGGGTACAGGCTGACAGGCAGCACTCAGCTCTGCTTGTACTATGTAAGGTCAGGCCTCCCATCCCCAGCATGCAGGGGTCCTGTGGGTGCCACAGTAGGGAGTTTCAAGCATCCTACTTCCCTCACTTAGCTAAATCTGATTACACTTGAATTATTATAATACTTATAAACGCACAGACACACACACAGATTGATAAAACAATCTCACCTCAAAGCCCATTTAGTAGCTGTTCTGCAGCTTTTGATCAAGAGATTATCGCCAGCGGATGGAGTTTGCCCAGTTGTCGTGGAATTGACTGTTCTAAGTTAGTTACTGTTGCTACACCTGTCAAACTGGGACCAAACATGCAGTTTACAAGGGTGCTGCAGGGATGATGTATTTTTGAAGGCCAACCCGGAAGTTAGCATCACTCTGGTTCCCTCTGCAAAAAGCCTATGGATTTTTCCATCGGATTTTGGATTATTGCAGAAAATAAGCTCTGTGGCAAAAACAAAAGTTTATGGTACTTACACGTTTTGTTCAGCAAGACAATCTTGAACACCACTTTTATGATTTTTGAAAAGTAAATGCGATCACCAGAAGTAAAAAGCTAACATTAGGCTATACATGAACAACACCACAATCGCATGACTTCAGCGTCACCACCACTAAGCTTCCAACTTGTAATTTGATTTTACGCGCTTACCTCTTCTACAAAAGCCTTTCCTCTTAGCATGACCTGATCTAGCTAGTGGTCATGGGGTTAATTAGTTAGAATAGTTTGCAAGAGCACGAGTTCAAGGCTGTAAAGGCGGACTAGTGAGTAGATGAGTTTCCGTGTTCCCNACAACCTCTGTAGTCTCATTTAGCCACTTGTTAGCAACCGCCTTTTTAAAGACACGTAAAAGCTTCAAAATTCACGAGTGGGGTATTTACTGACGTGTTTTATGTCGCAGACCAAGACATGAAAATATCTTAAGCTTGTGTTAACCACAGACCTCATTTCAGGCATCTAACCAAAAACCCATTCAAAAAAACCCATTAACTCTACAAGCTAGGTGGACATTTGCAGTTTTTGTTAGAGCAGAGAAACACACTATTTAGTTCCTTCCTTACAGTTTTGCTATTGTGTTTTTGGTTTTGGAAAGACTAAAAAATAAGACAACACCCTCTACCTATGCCAAATATTGCTCTCACTACAGCCCCGTGCACATCGCTTCAACATGTGGAGAAATCCAAAGCTCAACAGACCTTCTGTGCCTAGTTACATTTTGCTCAGCTGTGATTGGCCAAAGGGGAAGGATCATCAATCATCAATGTTTAAATTTCCATTTTATCATAAACTGATCATAGTATGATCGAAAGCTTTGGAACAGCTGCTAATTGGACTTTGAGGTGAGATATTTTGGTCAACTGCTGTTTCTAAGGTCAAGAAGTAACTTCAACTTTAAAGCCAACATGGGTAAGAGGTCCTTAAAGTGCTCAGAAAATGGGAATTTGGACATCTACAATTCCACAACAACTGGAAAAACTACATCTGTTGAAGAAGATCATGTGATACGAACTAAAATGGATCTTAATGCGAGATTGTGTTGTCCACTGGTGTTTCTAAGGTCAAGAATGAACTTTGAAACTCAGCCCTCAGAGCTGCCTTCGATCTGAATTTTTTGTTGGCAGCAGGCTGCAAAACAATTATCCCACGCCTCCTTCTTTCTCCTGCTCATCTTTCTCTGCCTTGCTACATCATTTTCTGACTCTAGCACTCCTTTTCCTGTCTCTGTAGCTCTTTTCCTCTCACCTATGCCAGAGTTGACATCTGGTCAATTCAGTCTCAGGTGTCATAAGAACAAGGGATGACTCACCCAAGACAGGCGGATGAAGAGAGAGATAAAGGGATGATGAAGGGGAGGATGAAAGAGTGAAGCAGTGCACTCGGCCTGCCAGTCACTTGTCTAATTGCAGTGTCTGTCAGAGGAAGCGCGTGCTGTCTCTTTACACGGATGACTTCATGTTATTTTTCTCCTCCTTTCCCATCACTCTCATCACTCTGTCTCTTTTAGCTGAACCATGCCCCGAACCATTTGTCACCTCTCTCTCATTCTTGCTTTTTCAGTGTCTCTCTTTCTCCTTTCTGTCTTTGTGAGGCACATTTTTTGGTCAGTTAAAATTTAGATATCAAACTAAAGATGCTCATCACACTCATTTTATCTGCAAAAATTATACAAAATGTTGTGTTCATAATAACACTTGGAAACTGCAAACAAGAACGATTTGGAAATACATAAATGCATTAAACTTAAGTTATTTTTTATTCTTGAGGAAATTCAGAAAAAATGGGTTTTTATTGTTACCTGAGAGAGTAACACACTCATGTGTTACTCACTAAAAGACTTTAAATAATTTAGAGGAATGGTTTTGTCCTTCAAGCTTGAAAAGGTTGGAACTGGAATTAAAAGACTTAATGTCAAATACGTAAAACATGGAGGAGTTTGTAGTTTAATATTTGTATCATTCAGTATGGTCTTGGTGGTCTTGCAGTTAAAAACACTGAATCTCTTACCAGCATCAGTGGCTTGTAACTGTAATTGAGCCAGACCTCCAACTCCCTGGATGGTGACAGATTAAAATAAACTTTACTACAAGGATCAGTTCACAGTATCACAAAGAATGGTCCTTTATGTATTGGTGCTGCTGTAGGGGGAGAAAAAGCAGAGCATGCAACCAAGCTCTCTATCTTTATTGGATATTATTGGAGCCGTGAGCTATTAGATGATGCTGACCTTTAACAAGGCAGCCATATTGGTGGTCCACAGTCCTTATCAGCTACTTGCATTAATAAATTTACGAGTAAGCTGTAAATCAGCAGAATTGGACAGAAATGGACCCATTCTTTACCATCTGATTAATTAATCCAAGCAAACCAACATCTTGCTAGTGCTAGCTACAGCAGCTCATATTCTGTCTAAAGAAGCTCTTGGTGTTGCTGCATGTGGTCTTCTGCAGCTGCGAGAGCAAAAGAAAAGTCACAGTTGTTGTATAAGTTGTTGCATTGTCCCAGTGAAGGTTGTGCCTGCTGCTTTATGTGAATCAGCCACTGCAAATCTTGGGTTATGTCCATTTAAGTACAAACAAGATGTAAAATGTTTTTCCCTCATTGGCTGACTTGTGGAGCTTGAAACTCATGGGCGTTTACCAGGCAAGGAGGAAAGACTCTATTGAGTTGCATTATGGAAATTTTAGGATCCAGTGTCTTTAGTACTTGACTAAAAGTCAGAATATCTTTGCTGTATCAACTTGGACCGTTCTCTTTTTTAGCTGTCTCTTGCATCTTTATTAAAGTGCAATACTCAATCTCCACTAAGTATTTTTTAATTCTTTTGGACACCTGCTTTAAGATTAAGGATTTTTTGCTGCAGCTCCAGATAAAATTTGGGCCAGCCTTAAACGAACTGAAAAGTGTTATCTCAGTTTGTCAACAAGCAGATCGACTTAACCAAATCCGTCACATCAGCACATCAGCGCAGTTACATTGTTTCATCATTGACCCATATGACGCAAGGCCATTTTACAGTTCAGCACTGTGAACTCAGTCTGAATATATCTCTTCAATCAGACTGTGAGAATGGAAAACAGCAGTTTATACCATGACACAATAAATAAGAAAAATCTCTCATGGCTTGCACTGAATATTTTTATTTAATTTTATCTCATACCTGTAAAAATATATTCTCAAAATAAATAAATATATGAAATAAATATACTGTATGTCCTAGGAAACAAAAAATAAATAAGAATAAAATCTTTCAACAGGTTTGTAAAGGTGTGTCTGTTGGTGCTCGTTGTTGGACCGCAGTCAGTGGGAGAACAACAGAATTCCTTCACTGGGTTCTAGAACAATTCTCTAGAGCTCCAACAGAACACGCAGTATTCCGCCACACGACACCACAGAAGAAGTACTTATAAAACTCCATTGGATCCGTACTTCTTCTCTTGTTCCTCATGCACTTCGTAGAAAAGTCGTATTTTCTGAGCAGCATCTGTCTTTGGAGCAGTTTCAAAGGGAATCCAGCACAACAGTCAGTCCAATTCAGGTGATTTCCCCGTCTCTCAGACCCGTTTCCCACAACAGACATGGCTGCTTTCCAGTGCATAAAACTACCTTTTTGTGTAAACCAGCCACACTGTATAGTGGATTATGCATTTTTAATAAATCATTTACTTAGCAGCCACAGTAGTGTTTTGAATACAATAAAAAGGCCTACTGAAAACAGTGGAATTGACAAGACTCACCAGCCACAGCAGTAAAAAGCTACTAGCAGCCAGCTGTTAATTAGCTCCACACTTTTGTCCTCTTGAACATGCAGTTTGAACTAGCAGATAGTTGGATTCATTTAATGGAAACTCAAACGAAATCCATAAATCATCTGTTTGGCCACCAGGGCCTCTGCATAGGCCAATAAAGGAGCAATATTACAAGGTGCACCAGGTAGCCTCTGTGTCTGTCATGGGGCCTTCGCATCTTCCACAGAATATCCCTGGTGCTGTTTAGTCAAACTCCCCAACTAGTCTGCTTCAGGGAGGGTTTCTTTCCTTCCTCCATGCCAGCGGTGGGAAGTGTTGATGTGATGCACTTTTTATGATCCTGTTTTGTCCAGATCAACAAGATCTGCGCTTGGATCTGCACCAAGAGCACTTGGGTTGCTTTTCAGCTCCGACTGGCTCTGACAGGGTCAAGGTAACGCCCCCTTCAGTCTCAGCTCTGGCCCAGTATGTCCCTGTACAGCTCCGGTACTCTATCCGGGTCTACAGGCCTTGGTAGGAAGTGAGTGAACCTCTGATGTCGCCTCGACCTCGTTCCATCACGGGACGTCCCATCTTTGTTCAGAGCTACAAAGTAAAACGCACCTTTTTCTCCATGCCGGTAGATGTTGGATGAGTAGGTGTTGTACCAGTTTTCTTCAAATTGCTCCCTAAAAACGGATTCTGCAGAGAGCTTCTCCTGCAGAAAGAAAGACAAGAAAAATATGAGTTTAGTGATGCAAAATGTGCCACCTGCTGGCTGTGGGTTACACATCAGATTGGTACACAGTATACTTTAGGTTGCAATATACTAATATCTACGTGCAGATGGATGTGTGTGTTTAGTGTGTGTACTCACCGATCCGTACAGTTCCCCCTTGCTGTTCATGGCGAGGTACAGGCCGCTGTCCACCCCTCTGATGCTAACCAGTCCCACAGCTAGACTGATGAACTCCAAAATACCTGCACACACACACACACATTACAATACATTACTTTACATTACATTCACTTGGCAGACACTTTTGTTCAAAACAACTTACAATGACAAATCTGAGAACACCAATTAACATGATTTTAAACAACATCTGTGGATATTGTATTGGATACAATGTGGCATTAGTCCTGTTAAGGTTTGTTCCACTGGACTACCATACAGTATCATGTATTTGTGAAATAATTTATTTGTGTATTTGTGAAATAATTTAGATATACAAGCCAAATGTAACATCTGAAAAGGGTCAACAGTGAGACAAAAATTTACTTCAATCCAATACAAAAAAAGTACACTGCGTGTATATCCACACCAGCTGACTCTGACAAGCAAGGCTGGGTGTCTGGAGTGGCCTCTGGCATGAAGTTGCAATTCAAGTCTCAAATGGAATGAATCAAGTGCCAGAAGTGCTACAGCCTCGCATCACTAAAAGAGATCTCTAAGAGGTCTACTTTTGATCTGCCGTAAGCTGCAGCTGTTTATCTAGATAACTGAAGATTAGCTGGTAGAAGTAAAGAAAATCTTCCAATCTAATCTCAAAGAGGAAATGTGGTGGAAATGTGCAAACATAAAATACTCAGTGCCCCACTTGGAAAGCTTATTTATCTTTAAATAAAATATGTTTCTCTGGATGCATTATAACATCTACTCCGAGCAGCACAGACTACAGTTCAGTGTTGTTGCTGCAGCAGCTGCCATCACAGTATAACATTAACAATTAGCATTTGATTACAGTAACCTGTACAGCTGGAGTAGCATTGGTATTATCATGTGATATTAATAGTTTTCATGGTTATATAAAGTGGGTGCTCCAGTGGGTGGAAGTGGTGCAGCTATGTTCCCCTATGTTGTGAGCTACAGTGGAGCCCCCCCACCATCACCACTTGTCTCTCATTCATTTGACATGTAAATAAAATTTTAATCTACTGTTTACTATATAGCAAAGACCAGTGAGAATAAAGACATTAAAATTAAAACATTACATTAAACTTTCACCTCTACCCCCCTCTCTGTGTGTGTGTGTGTGTGTGTGTGTGTGTGTGTGTGTGTGTGTGTGTTCAATGCCTCCACCATACGGATACCTGTCAGTCTACAGTATCTTAAAGCAGCCTATAGCAGAAATTTTGCAATAGTAATAATAGGCCACTACTACTACTAGCCTACTACTCCTACTAATAATATGTATTACTAATAATGACAGTAGGTTTAGGCTATTTATGAATGGGTCTGTACCGAATCTGCTGTGGTCCTTCCTGGTGCCCTGCACGGTGCCGTCGGGACGGATCTCCAGGTGAAAGCCGGTCCTGCAGTAGAGCTGCCGCCGCCTCAGAATCCCCTTCAGATGGCTGAGGTCCGCCAAGCTCCGGGACAGCCTTTCCGCGGACACCAGGTGCTCCTGCTGCTGCCCCTGCCCCCCCATCATCAGTCCGGTTACCGAGTTGTAGTCCACCGCCCCGGCTGGGGTGAGAACGAAATGCGAGCCAACGGGAGCCGGAGCGGCACCCGCGGGGCCAAAGCTGTCCAGAAATCCGTTGGCGAAGCTCCCAACCTCCGCCGCTGCCCCCATCACAGATAAGACACCCGATCCGGTTTACAGCACAGGTCGAGATCCAAGTGATGAGCTGAGAGCCTCGGTACGAGCCAGCGAGCGAGGGTCAGCCCGTGAAGCGGAGAAAAAGAAAAGTTGGACGTGCGGGCGGAGAAAATCCCCAAATGAGTGCGCGTTTTGGCGCAGTCACCAGCACTGTTAATTAGACTGTCATCTAATTGAGATTTAACTCCCGCGTTATCTCGATGCGTGCAGGTATCCCCGCTGTCAGCAGCCCGTGTCCCTTCTCCTCCTCTCCTCTGCTATTTATCCCTCTCTCCTGTCCTCTGCCCGCTCCCTCTCTCTCCTCTTCACCTCGGGATACTCCCCTTTGCTCCGGAGCACTTCAGGGTTTTCCTCTCTCTCTCTCTCTCTCTCTCTCTCTCTCTCTCTCTCCTCAAATCACTCCTGCCTTTTATTTCTGCTGTACCCTCCGCTCTCTCAGCTCCTCCAGCAGCAGTGTGTAGCGCAGTGAGACCAGCACACAGCGCTCCACGTCTATATAACGCTATACCCCCTATGGAAATTCACCCCGAGTTGCCTTTTTATGCAAATACGCCCCGATCTCCTCCCTTTATGGCTAATTTCTGCTCCCGTTTGAAACGGTGCCCCTTCATCCCTCTGCTCGTCGCTCTCCTGCCTCACCTTTGATGTTCAGTTTCAGTGCAGAGAGCGCAGGGACTTGGAGAGGAAATTAAAAACCACTAATAAAAATTAGCCTGACAGGCTTATATTCTCTTTGCAGCAACACAACGGCTTCATTGAAGCTCATGTAAAGGCAGTGTAGTGTTGCTCGTGGGCACTTCAGCGGTGGCCAGTTCCAGATTGAACCACGTGAGTGTATGTTTAGAGGGTTGCAGGGGAGTGCGCAACTCAGCAGCAACTTCAGCGTGACATAGACGTAGAGAGAAAGAGAGAGTGTGTGCATATGTCAAACAGCATGAAAGTGATATTGCCATTACCCTAAACACTTTACAACCCCACGCCCCCATTTCGAAATGACTCAGGTGCGGCGGGAGAGAGAGGAAAGCCCCCATTTGCGTAATTTTCGCACTCGGCTGTTGATTTATTGCCCCCTTTTTTATGTAACCCAGCCGCACGTTTACAGCGCCCGCGCAGACACAAACACACACACACACACAATCGCACACACGCACCCACACACACCTGTGCAAACGACATCACTTGACTGTCAATCCCTTCATTGATCTTTCCACGATGCTTTGAACAGCGCAGGAGCCCATATATCCTTAATTGTGGTCTTAAAAGACGAATCAAAGACACAGATGCTTCAAAGTGCAGGGATCTTGTAAGGGGATCAGGCAATAACAACCAGAAGAGGGGAATATACCTGTTTGAACTGCAGGCTCAGATAATACCCCGACACTTGACACTTGAAGGGCTTCAGATAAAATCAGTAGGCCTAGCTGTTAATTCTCTATGTAAATAAAACGCGTTTGTTATGCATATACATCCCTTTATTGATCATAACTTTGAACATATTCCATTGACCATATATTGTATTTGTGTATGTAGATTAGGCTACTTACTATAGGCTAAATATAAGAACACCCACTTGAATAAAGATTTTCAATTCAATTATGCTTTATTGGTGGGAAAAAAGCATTAGATTACTGCATTTACATGTTGACATGGGGTATTTCCTTTCAGACTAATGTCCTCTTTTAAATATGGGGTTTTGACTTGTAGCATTAACAAAATATTTAATTTTACCCCTTTTCTTTATTAACACCATGTAATGGTTGGTTCAGACTGTGGTTTTATCCAAACAGTGGCACAGGGGCCCGTGTTCCAGCCTATATGGCATTGATTTTGGCAGCTATACCGACACGCGCTCGCGCACACAAACGCACCACGCGCACACACAGCTGCCCCTTCCCTGGGGAGTTGCGTTGATAAATGAGTTGAAGGTGCAGAGGTGTTGGTTCGTGTGTGTGGTCGCTATACGCAGGTCATTTTGTACTCACGTCGATTTCTCCAGCATGACAGGGAGACAGAGGGATTGTGGGAAAACGTTATGCATTTTTTAAATTTTATTTTGTGCTTATTATGTCAGAAGGCTACACTGGTTATGTGCACGTGCGTGTGACACAGACAAGCTGAGCGGGCATCTATGTGTGTGGCTTCCTTCTCCCTCTTTCCCTCGCTTCATTTGTATTTATGACCGGCAGAAAAAAAAAAGGAACTTTTTTTTTCAAAGGAGACGAGATCGATCGGAATCGCCTCCAGGCTGATCAGATCCTGATACATTGGATATCGACCAGGCCACAATGAAGATGTCAACTGCAACGCCACATTTCCACGCGCGCTTACAAGGTGCAAGTAAACAGTTCCCAGGGTCACATGGTTTGCTTTACAATATGTTTCCTATAGGTTTACTGCTCTGTGACAGGGGCCAGAGAGTGAAGCCAACCATGCAGCCACCACAGCAGTCATGGAGGAGGAGGAGGCCCTTAGGGTTATACCCCCCACCCCTCACCCACCTACACCCACCCACCCACACACACACACACACACAAAGAAATTACAACCTAATCGAATGCCTGGATAATGGAATAACTGAAGAAGTAGCCTGGAGGTTATTAATGCAAGTGGTTACCAATCCGGGGTCTAGGGAACTCCAGGGGTCCTTTAAAGCAGGATTCAGAAGGGCCCCTATCAAAATGTAGACTTGTTTAATTTAATCGGCTATATGCCAGTTAGAAAAGCATCTGAGATTTTACTCTTACCACTTTTATGTTCCTAGGTAGGTCTGGAGTTCAGAAATCACAACACAACAAAGGCTTCTGTCCCTTATTGGACCAGCTGTTATTAAATGAGGGTGTGTTTCTGCTGGGAGCTCTGTTATATGTAAATATCTAAAATGGACAGGTTTTATGCAACAGTGAATACTGAATTGTCAAAGGTTTTAAATTAGATGTCAGAATTGTGGGCATTCAACATCTGAGGGTTTGTTTTACAGGTCAGTTGTAATTTAGCATTAAGTATTAAACATTTCCATCTCCATCAGTCAACCAATTAGGGATCCTATTGTTATGATTATTCATCATAATAGGCTAATCTTGTTATGGGTTATGGGCAAAATAAAAGTCAAAGGAACAAATTAAGGGCTTAATAGCTATAATTAGCCCTTTAAAGGGTTTATTTCTACCAAGAGGTTTTGATTGTTTGATGTGTTTTCAACACAGGTTGGGGTGATCCACTAGGCTTCATGTGTGAACAGGTGACAGGCCCATCTATTAGACTTCTCTCCTTTATTCTCTCTGCATCAAAGTCATAAGAAAAGCCCCATCAGGTTAACATTAGTCCTACATGTAAAGACTTAAATGAAGAGTTCATCTTTGATATTCGTTTGATATCTGCTCTCCATCGGCTCCTTTGATCCCGCACTTCCCACTGGAAATTTGATACCACACTGACCCTCGATGAAAAGAAGAAGATTGGCAGATGTTGATATCATCGGTCACTTAGAATTCCCCCCCACATGTAAACCGAGATGTCTTTCAAGTTTGTTCCAAGACGTAGACTCCCTTGTTGCGAGATATTTGAGGTAATAGACTTTAAACAAATGTGGCTTCTCTGACTTTGAATGTGATTTTCCTAAATTTTGCATGTGTGTCAGAGCATGCAGCCAGTTTGTCACTTTCTCATGCCGTGGTGGAAAGTACATTCACTTCAGTACAAGTTTGAGGTGGTTCTTTACTTTAGTATTTCGATGTGATGTTACTTTATACATTATTTGAGATTATTGGTTATTTTGCAGATTTTACCTATAGGCTACAAAACATCTGATCAATTTGCAAAATATGATTCATTGTTATAGATTAAACTACCCAAAAGCAGCCTATAAAAATGAGCTTCACTTCCACCAGCAGCATGGTGAGCATGAAAATGCATTATTCATAATATTTCAATAACATGATATATAATAATGTCACAGCTCTGATGAAGGCATTTCTACTGCTGAATGAGTGATTTTATGTTTGATATTTAAAATGCATTTAGCTGATAATAGGTAGGCTATGTACTTTTACTCAAGTAAGGTTTTAAATGCAGGACTTTTATATTCAATTCAATTCAATTCGAAGGGGCTTTATTGGCATGAAAGTTTCCAAAACAATGTTGCCAAAGCATCAAAATTATTTATAATCATACAATTCATTATTTACATATATACAGTATATTCTATGTATGTGTGTGTGTGTGTGTGTGTGAATGAATGGTTTATGTTTCGGGATGGCTGAAGGGGTACAGTGGTGATAAATGAATCCACAGTTAACAGTAATGTCATGGATTGTATGTAGTAACAGAGTAATTCACTCAGTAATCATCTCTACAATTACATTTCAACAGATCACATCACGCTGTGCATGTGTTTGTGAATGCATATGTGTGCTGTGTGTGTCTTATACTTATAACAGAGCATTTTAAAATTGTGATAGGCTATTCCTCTTTTTAATTAAGCAAAAGATTTGATTACCTCTTCCACCTCTGATAATATGAAGGTATAATATGGTCTCCAGCCCAGTCGATGAATTAGGCTTACACTTCTTGATTTTATGTATCAAATTTAAAGTCATTTTATATCAATTTGATTATTAATTTAATGTGCAGCCTATTGAAAAGTGTATTAGTTCAATTCTATTCATGTTAACTGGGTGGATTGAGTCCACTGTTTATCTTCGACTACTTTCCTGTTTATAATTGACCTCGGTTCACATTAATCACTCGCTGTCACTCAGTGAAGCATCAAATCCTCTCTCCACTCTGTGTCCACTCTCTCAGCCTCAGCATCAACAGAGTGCCCGCACATCTCGCGATGAAAACGAGGAACCGCGATAGTTTCGTGCTGCCCGCAAAGTTGTAATCACAGCAGCGGCAGCAGCAGCAGCAGCAGCGACAGCAGCAATGGCCGCTTTCCGCAGAGTGGCATCGCTGGCCGGTAAGCTCAACCTCTGGTCGGCTGCGAGAATCGAGCTGGTCGGTGGTCAGACGGCGAGTAGAGGGAGGGCACGGAGGTGTCTGGCCGTCGGGATGTGTCTTGCAACGGGAGGTGCCGTGGCGCTTTACTTCTACAACGATATGACGAGCGGCAGAGGCAGGAAGAGGATGGGGAGTCACAGCATCAGCGGTTTGCTAGCGTCCATCCCGACTGTTGAAGCCAAGGAGAAGGTAGGAGGCACACTGAAAAGTATCGGTGAAAACAAGGCGTTTATGACGCGGAGAGACTTGGTAGGTGGTTGGCAGAAAATGTGTTACCCTCAGTGTTGACAGAGGGGCCTCGGTGTGGAGGGCAGTGGAGTAATAGCGACAGACCACTGAGAGAAAAGGCAGCGAGCGCAGAGTGTTTTCACATCTCCTTCCGCTAAGATTAGACCCACACAGGCCCGGTTAGAGGGGCCTATTTCTGCCATGGTGTTTTCTGGCAGTTTATATGTTTTCCTCTCTGGCGGATAAACTGTGTCATTCATTCCCAGCACGCCCAGTGGAAACACTTCGCTCACTGTTTGGCTGCAGGACGACGTGCGCGCGCAGATGCAGGAATGGCGCTCTCCGCTCGAGCTGGTGCTGAAATGACAACATCTGGATGTTACTGTCAGTCAGCCAGCTGTGAGCAGGCCCTGCATCCAGGGATGCTTTAAATTCAAGTACAAATACTTCGAGATGCAGACATTCTTGAGTCCTAGTTCCTGCAAGGCCTAGTTATTGAATAGCTCACCTTTAGTTCCTGTCAAATGTTAAATGTTAAATTACTTGAGAACAGAGAGCTAGATACTATTTCAGTGCCCTAATATCCAGTGGTGGAAGAAGCACTCAGATGTTTTAGATCCTTGAAGTAGCAATACCACAAATTAAAACCACCCCATTACAAGTTAAAGTCCTGCATTCAAAGTTTTTACTTTACTTTTAGCTGCAAAATATACTGAAAGTATCAAAACATAAATCAAATTAAGTTTCTCATCATGCAGAAGGGACTTTTTTAGAAGTTTATATTATTATGTATATTATATTATAATTGACATATTAACATGTATGCAGGATTTTAATGTTGCAGCTGGTGCAGCTGGAGAAAATTTTAACTACTTTATATGGGTTTGGCATTTATAAGATGATGATATGTCTTGGATGAAAAAATTCATTCTGTAAAGTAACTGTAGCTGTCCAATAAATGTATTGGAATAAAGAGTGCAATATTTTTTTCTGAAATGTAGAGGGGTAGAAGTATAAAGTAGCGTAAAATGGATATAGTCAAGTAAAGTATAAATACCTCAAAATTGTCCACAAGGACAGCACTTGAGTAAATGTACTCTACTTTTGACCTCTGCCAGTATCTAATGATTAGTTCCTAGTAGAGCTGAAACGGGCAGTCAATCGACAGAAATCATTGGAAACTGTTTTGATAATCGATTAATCGTTAATTTTTCAAGCAAAAATGACTTATCCAGAATCTCAGCTATAAGGGTGTGCTGTACTTTGTCAACATTTTTGGGCTTTGGACTGTTGGGTAGATTGTTTTCTGACATTTTATAGACCAAACAATTAGTTGAGAAAATAATCGGCAGATTAATCAGATAGGAAAATGTGTCAGTTGTTTGCTGGTTCTTAGATATCTGTAAATCTGCATACTACTTAAATGCATGTATGCATACATGTGTGCACACCTACACAGAAACAGATGCATATATTTGTATATGTGTGCATACCTGACTTTAACTCGTTGTCTGGACTGTGTGGCAGAATTTTTGTGAATTTTGTATCTTTTGAGCTTCTGCCTACATCTCTTGGGTTACCAGTTATATCTTTTTGATATTGATTCACAATTTTCTGACTGAATACGCACTTGGGTGCACTTCTGTTTTTCTCATTATTTATTTTAAATTAAGACAAAATAAAGAATCGTTCCTCAATCAGGTGCTAAATGACACAAACCAAATTACTAATCATTACTTTTTTGATATGTACATATTAGTTACTACAGTAGTGTTTGCCCCTCAAGTAAAGTGGTCCATCATATTTAGTTGTTACTGGGAATGCACCATTACTAAATGATTACCAAACCACCATTTTTGTGGTCCCTCAAGTAAAGTAGACTACCTACCCCTTGAACTAACAAGTAGCTTCTAAAAGTTAGCAGTAATCCAGCAGTAGCTTATAAATGACACAAGCCAGAGACAACAGAGACTTCAAGACAGAATAATCACATTCAGAGCACATTCACATGAACATTCACATGCATATATCGTAGATATCAGTATTACTAACTTAACAGCAACACTAGATGTTAGACAGCTAACAAGTGAACATTTATTATTATTATTATTCATTACTGTACATATCAGCTGCTTTATGATCAGCAGTGACATCCTGATAAGGTTACTTTGGCCCAGATAAGAGTCTTTTAATATTGGGTATCTGCTGACACAGAGTCTGAACCGATGCTTGTATTTATCCTGAATGAACACACTCAAGCTACAACTTGAAAATAAGATAAGATAGAACCTAATTTCAGAAGATGTGCAGTGTTGATTAAATATGTATCTGGCACATTGAAATAACCGCTGTTTTTAGGCCTACTGAAATGAACTGATACCAGTGATTTATTGGAGGGCAATAAATCAATCTAAAACTAAAAATGGCATCAATCAATAATTTAAAGTTGTAAATGTAAGGTTGAACTCCCAGGGATAGAATGGCTGCTTGTTGGGACACCAGGATGGAGGAGAGGTAGTTTAAAAGCAGGAGAGCCCATAAGAAGACAGGCAGGGAACTGGGGAACAAGTTGACTAGATAGCCACCCAACTTGGGAACAGGATAGCTCCAGTGGGGAATGGGGAAAAAACAGCCATCTGTTACTCAGTAAAGGTAGGCTGTAAGGATTCTGAAGAATTAGGTTTAAAGAAATTGGGAGAACTCACCTGCAGGGAAACAAGACAGTGATTCTAAAAGGAAATAAGAAAACCGTACTGCCAGGAAACAAAAGAGGCTCCAGAGACCTGGATTTGGGGTGCCTGCTTTCTCTAGGGAACGGGCCTAAAGGGGTCCAGAAGCATGAGATGGACAGGACCAAACTTAGACCTCAGAAAAGAAACCTGTCCGGATTGTGCATGACTGGCATTCGGAGTGACTTGATGTCTGGTTGGCTGATTGGCAACCTGGACACATGAGGAGACAATGGCTCCACCAGAATGAGGCTGGGCTCGGACACAGGACCTCTCGGGAATGTTCTGGCAGCTGTGTTCTCATTTACACTGGAAGAACTCCTCAACTTAGGTGAAGGAAAGCCAAGCAGCTTGGATACTGTTGGATACTGTCTAAGAGGCAGAGACTAAGAGGCAGACTCGTTCAGACAGAGAAAACTGTTACTTTAGAGTTGTGTGATGCCTAGAAATTAAGAACAGGAGCTGTTAACCATAGCCACAGCTCAGGTTCAAGAGCTGGTTGATATCTGCTGGGACCGCAGCTGGCTGGAGTGTACTTAAACTAAAGTAAACTAAACTGGATGGAGGGTTAGGACAGTGTAGCTCTTAGAAAACTCAGGAGATGGACTAAAAGACTAAAACTGGGTTGCTTGAGGGTAAAACACCTGGAGCATCTGCTGTGCAGACAGGAGAACAAGACTAGGCGACAGGAACAGGTTTAGTTGTGGCTATGTGACATTATAACTACACAAGAACACAGTGTACCACACTGAATGTAATTCCAAATCACTGCCATTTAATTATTTTTTTTCCAACATTACTTTTCCCATCGTGTTGTGCAGCATGGCATGTGAACCTAGCTGCCTCTGCAGAACTTTATAAACTTCATTCATTAGCGAGAGTCAAAGCCATGGGCGTCTGTGCTCTTACACTTGATTACAGTGCATTCCTATGAAGCCAAGCACTCATCTCCTATTCACGCCTTCAAAAGCCCCCTTGGTGAAGGCAGCATCAAAGCTTTATGAATGAATCTGTGTGCTCATTAGCATGTTAGCTGAGCTGAGCAGGAACCTCGGTGCGCTGGGCCCCGCGGCCAAACAGGTTTAAATTTGGAAACCTCTCTGCTAATTGCACGGCTTCATGCAGCACAATCTGTTGGCGTAGCAGCTCTCTTACACTGCAGCTAATCAAGTTGAAGCCCTGGCTCCTCACAGAGAGAGAGAGAGAGAGAGAGAGAGAGAGANGTGTCTGTGTGTGTGTGTGTGTGTGTGTGTGTGTGTGTGTGTGTGTGTTCGTGTGCGCCCTTGTTCTCCTGGTATTGTACTGCGCCAGAGGTGCTGACTGTTTATAATCTCAGAGAGCTAAATGGAGAGAGTTGATGCCAAGAATAGATGGATCTCCTCATTATAGAGGTTCAAAAGCAGTGAAGAGGCACTTACAGTTTAGATTCTGCTGTCTGTACGAGAGGCCAGAGAGTTTTCTCTTCACAGAAAGCCGTCACAGCTGGGGAAGTCACATTCAAACTATAATCATTGGGGCATCTATCATTGTGCGGATTATTTAAATCTGCTGGTTAAATAGTAAAAATACATTTTTTACATCTATCTTTGTCATAGCCTATAATTTTCACATCACTAAATAAGATGTTCATATTGTCAGTAATGTGATCATATTGAAGTAACCAAAATGCACTCCTTTGATTGCTTTGTCTCCTGCTCCCAGTCTTGCTCAATTGTTTTATTGTTGTAGCTTCTTGACCTCTTACAAATGCTTGCCACCTTAAAATACTTTGATTGGAAGAAATATCCTAAAAATAATAAAACCAGCATAGTGTAGATAATCAAGAGGGCAACACAGTCAATAACCATACATTTTGTTTTGCATTTTGGTTTTATGTCTGCAGGCACGTCCGTTTGACTTTGAGGACGGAGACGTGTACATGTCGTCCCACGAGCATCGCTTCCGCATGTTCAGCTCTGTGGAGTATGAAGGGCAGCTGTACATGACTCCGCAGAACTTCATCGAGTCGGTCACCATGAGCGAACCCAGAAGTACGTCTCACATACTCACGAATGAGCTTTTACACTTGTGTTCAAAACTGTTGCCCTGGGACAGAATATACTAAAAGTATTGGACTTTGGCTTTACATTTGAGACTGACCTAGAGTGGATTGTTGTTGCTGTTTGTATATTGTGTACAGACCATGCTTTCCTGGCTCAAAATATCTTTGAACTTATTTGCATCAATTCTTGAAGCCATTTTAATTTGACATAGACTTACAGTTAGTTGTATTACCTTGGTCCCACTTTCACCTGGGATTAACATGTGGCTTATATCTGGAATGTATTTAGACTTTGATTGATTACATTTGCATGTGACATTAAAATATTTGGCATCATGCATTAAATTTCTCTTCCCCTAACAGTACAGATCTCATCCTGCTGTTTAATCATCTTACAATATCCATTTTACTGAACATTTGTGTGCTGGTTGGATCCAAATATTAAAGTTTAGTTACAATTATGTCATTTCCGTATTTGCAGATTTACATTTTGTTGTAAATGTGTCTTTATATGCCTTTGATAACCAACTGAATTTGATGTGTTTGTTAGTTTGTTGATATCCATCTCTGATCTAAAATTGATTTCCCCATATGGATCTCAGTGCCAGGTGTAAAATAGATCCTTGTTTTTACAGCAACCAAGTTTTAAAACACTTTAAACTCCTGGCTTTAAACACGTCTTTGCTGTTTCTGTCAGCCTGCTGCCGGTCGTAACAGATTAGTCCTGGCCAGCCAGCCTCAAAGCAGATGGCTTTACAGCTATTGTTTAGTCTGAGGTTAATGTTAGTCAGACACACACACACACACACACTCCTCGACTTGTCCACATTCCTTTTGCTGACATTTACCCTTTCTGTTAACCAGTAAATATCTAAAACAGACACTTCACTTATTTTTTCCTTTGTGACAACTGGTTTAAAAAATGTCCTCACAAGTTGAGATTATCACAAAACACCCATCCAAAAAAGTTGCCATTCCTGTCTTCAGCGGGCATGTGATTGCATTGCGTGCAAACTGTGCACCTGTATGTGTGTGTTTACATCTACCCTGGCTCACTGACATACGATACAGCCGCACATAGCCTCTCAGCAGCCGACATCCTCTAATGCCCCCTTTGAAGTTGAATTAGATGAACTTTGTTGTATAAAACAGAACAAAAGTAGTATGTGCTTTTACGGGGACATTCCACATACTACAAAGACAAGCACAGGGCACTTTAGACGGTACAAATGGGCCTGTGATAATGACAGTGTATATACAGTGAGTGTGTCTGTGTGTGTTGGTGTGTGCGTGTGTGTGTTGTGACTGTACCCGGCACATTAAGACCCATTTCTAGATCATACAGATGCTATCTGACCAAGCCCACCCAAACTCTCTTCTCCTCTTTCCCTTCTTCTTCTCTCCTCTTTTGTCTCGTTCTCTGGCAGACAAGAGGCCCTGGAGGTCCCTGACCAAACAGGTGGGAGACACACTCTTAATGCTTCTTTCTTCTGCTCCTCCACGTTGCAGGCATCTGTTGCATGTTACATCTGTTGCATGCTTGGTATACTCTGCAAAGTTAAAATCCTCATTTTGCCTGGCTCGATGAGGAGTTTCTTTATGTAAATGTAAAGGTTCTACATGTAGCATTAGTGCACGATTGCAGATCGTTATCAGATTCATTGTCACTGTATGTAAAGAATAAACAAGTGAGATGGTTGCGAGGCCTTACTGGCCTCCACACTGCATTTAGCTCTGAAATCTTTTAGTGCACAAAACAAGAAATGGGTGCTGCACAGCACAAAGACAACTCAACATTTAGAGTGATTTTTGAGAAGACAATATGTGATGTAGAGCAATATCTGTCTTGAGTTTATTGGCCACTTATGTGGGTCAAAGTTGCTGTTGCTAAGCAGAGCAGTCCAGGTGGTTACAGTGTCATATACAGTGGCTCCAGAAAGTATCCAGACCCCTTCACTTTTTGAACACTTTATTTGGTCATAACTTTGATTTGAAATGAATTAAATGCACTTTTTTGGCAATTAATTCTAAATGTACATGATATATATATATAGTGCCACTGGTGGTTAGAAACTCCTCATGTTACCTATTTACAACCGGTGGAAGTGTTCAAAAAAATTAAATATCTTTTCCTTGTCCTTATATTTCTCTTAAAAGCACAGTCTCAGTGGCACAGTATCAGTGCATGTTTACTTGTTTTCAAATGTTTGTTTAAACAAGTGAAAATATTAATCAATTAATAATTAATTAGATGAGATAATATTAACATTATAATGACATGTTAAGATTTATAGTTTGTAGTGAATCCTCCTTTCCATGGCATGCTACCCTCTCTCTCTCTGTTTTTCTGTCTGTAAAAGTCATGGATTGAAGTTTGAAGGTGAAGGTCTGTAGTTCTACGGTGTTTGTCACATAACTCACTTGTAAATTGTGTGCTTTTGTGCGTTTGTGTGTGTCAGGAGCTGGAGAAGATTTTGACAGAAACTCCCCCTGTATGGAGAGGATCCTCCAAACTGTTCCGCAACCTGAGAGAACGAGGTCGGAGAGAGTACACACACACACACACACACACACACACACACACACACACACACACACATGCACAAACAAAAAACAGGAGCAAAGGCACCTTGAGTACCTTTGCACTCACTAGTACAAACGCACACAGTAAATAAGTAGCAGTCAGATAATAACAAGGTCAGTGAATGTCAGTGGATCAAGATTTTGAGGGTTTTTTTTTGCCATTACAGTTAAATTTGCTTTATAAATATACTTCATATACTAATTTGACTATAGCTTATGGACAGTTTTGTTCATACGAGGGGTAAGTGAGGAATGGTTTTGTACATTTTACAGCATTTTTGCAGCTTTAACTACACTTGCTTGTGTGTACCAGGGCTTACCTGCCAATGTGTGACTAAATAGTGCTTGTGAGCTTGTGTGTGTGTGTGTGTGTGTGTGTGTGTGTGTGTGTGTGAGTGACACTGTAGGTGTCTCTAATCCGGGGTTGGAGCCATGCTGTCCCTTCTTACAGCCAAACAACCTGCTGAAAACACTAAAAATAAACCTCCTCTCCTCTCCTCTGCTCTCCTCTCCTCTCTCCTCATTGCATATGGGAACAGAACAAATTATACAGCACCAAAGAGAGAGAGAGAGAGAGGGAGAGAAGCTCCCCCTAATTAAAGCATTTGCTTCAGGAGAGTGTAACAGAGAAATCACACAGTCTGGGAGTGAGTCCCCGTAGTGATAATTACACACGCACACACACTGGGAGATGCTAAATATAACACACCCTCTCTTCCCCTACCATGATAATGTTTTACACCTTGTAACTAGTGTGTGTTAAGTTTACACTTCAGGGACCAGTATCCCGCAGCATTGCCTTTGTCCTTTTTTTTAAATCAGAGAGAAAAAACTGAGAGGAAATGAAAAAAGAGATGGAGAGAAGGAGAAAGGGGAGCAGAGAAAAAGAAATGACAGAGAAAAAAATATGAGGAGTGAGGGAATGAAAAGGAGACATGTAAAAGAGGAGTGGGGAGAGGTAGAGAAACTGAACAACTGAAGTAGATGAGACACAGACAAAGTAGAGGGAGAAAAAGAGGAAAGAGAGCGAGTTTGTAAACCTATCCCAAGTCTTCAAGAGGAAGACATTGTAGTTATATACAGTACATGTTTATTCAAATTGCTTGTGGCATATTGCCAAGACCACACACACACACACAACACACACACACACACACCGTCATTATTCAACAATACCTCTCTATGTATACTTATTTGTTTTTATTACCTCTAAACCACTCATTTGTTTATCCACACATATTTTAATATATTAAATATGTTCAATTCAGCTTTCTTACCATGCCGTCCCTCGTATAACTCATTTGAATAAACTGTGTGTGTGTGTGAATGTGTGTGTGTGTGTGCTGATGTCAGGACATGCTCTCCTCTTCATACCATGATGAGCGAGGACAGTTCAAATCCTTGGGATGGCTTTGGATTTCTGAGAATGACAGAGCTATGTGTCAGACAGAGGAATGCATGGTGTTGCCTGAACATCGCTGACTGTGTGTGTGTGTGTGTGTGTGTGTGTGTGTGTGTGTGTGGGCTGTACAATGTGTCAGTATTTGTTGGCCGTGTGTTACACAGTAACCTGGCACAATAATATTACTACTTTGGTTTAGAAACACCAGATGTATTCAGCACTGTGATGACTTAATGGTTAGATGGTTATTACATCACAGCATGCTGGGCATTTACATGACAGACTACAGCTCATAGTTAACGTAAATCCATGTTGTCAGCTGTCAGACACATCAGTTGTTGTATGAACGTACCTTACACAGTATAATGAGTTTATGTTTTATCTTTTATCTGTGGTAGAAGCATTATTTATGACAGTCTTGTCTCATATCTTGGTGATTCTATGTTCCATGTTGTGTCACTGTGATATGTTTTGATGCAGCTGATAAAAGTCCTAATGCCCATTAACATGCAACATGTTCATACATTCTATTTATAAAGGTGTGTTATGACTGTTGTAATGTCATTATAATGCTCTTAACATGCTCTTATGATGAAGCGTTATAATTTCTCTAACAGACCTGCTTACGTTTTGACAAACACAAAATTTGACTGATCTCTGATTTGAATGATCTCATTTGAGATTTGTTGATGTGCCTGTTTCATTTAAGTATTATTAAGTAACTGCGGCTTTAATAAAGCTAGGAGGTTTTTCTTGTCTTCTTAAAGAACTTAATCTAAGTCAGGATCAGTTATTGATACAGGCCGTAAAGTCCATTGAGACATTGTATGTGATATTGTTTTACACAAATAAACCAGACTTTGCTTTTTTCTTTACTATCAGCTTATCAAGCCGTGGCTAACGTGCCAGTCCAAAATTTATTTGCATTTTAGCTCTTGTGTGGTCCACCAACTCTTGAGATAAATATCTGGGATATTTTTATTTGCCTGAACTCTCTTCACCAGCTATGGTTTTTACTTTGTATCTTTGGCATTTCACTTTGGGCAGGTACAGTAGTTCACTGCGAACTTCAGTGTATTTGCAAGCTAGGAATGTCTGTTTTATGTGGAGAGTTGGTGAGAGTTGTTGGGACTGATGTGGACCTGCTAATTAAAACAATCAGCCGAAAGCTGCAGGAGACTGTGGTGTTGATTCTCAGTGGGATCAGATTTACTAGCATCGCTTTCTTATAACAAGGACTGACATGGTTTACACTTGATGTCAAAACTATTGTGAAGTGGATCTTTAGTCTTCATGCCTAATAGTGGTTTCCTGCAGAAAACTAACATCTAACTAACTAACGTCCTAGGTAATTTGTGATGTAATGGAAGGCACTGTAAATACCAACCTTTTGATTTACATTATAATTATTGGCACTTTTTTAGAATTCTAAAATCTACAAACACATAGACACTTTAGCAAATATAAATGAATTGCAGAAATAAACTATAAGTAAACATGAAGATAAATGTGTAAATAGCATACACAGTAATATCAAACTAAATTACATTTGCGTTAGACTTATGATTGACTGAAAGTTGTTCCTCTAATGATAATGTCTACCTGGGGATCAATGTTAACCCACCTTTTGATTCAGCAGCATATCACTGAAAGTACGTGAGTGTAAACATGCAGAATGTATTTCAGAAACCCGAGAAGCCTCAGAGTGTATCTCCTGGTCTTTGCACAGCTCAGGCTACACGAGGAAAAAGAGAATTCAGTTCCAAACCAGCTCCTCTACACAAAGCAGTCGAGCATCGGGAAAACACAAGGCTCATACTGGTCTTAGCTGGTATCATGTTCACCGACACACATGCACGCACGCATACACACACGCATACACACACAGGAAAGTAGTCTCCCGTAACACTCAAGCGAGTCACCCTGAACTATCTGAACGATCAGACAGAAAGCGAAAAAAGAGGGAGAGAGAGATGAGATGGAGCTACAAAGATTCCTAAATGGGCCTGAGGCAAGAACGGATCATCCCCTAAAACATTTTTCACTTGCTTATCCAAACACAGACACGTACACACGCACACACCCCTACCAGCCAGTGTCTTTACTTTGGACACTTGGGGTGTAGAAAAAGAAACGGTGTGTGGCCAAATGGCTGTTGGCAGCTCAGCTCCAGAAGACACATTTTAAGATGCTATCTTCATGAAAGGAAGGATTATGTGCGTTAGTGTGTGTGTGTGTGTATGTGTGTGTGTGTGTGTGTGTGTGTGTGTCAGGAGGCCCACGGTCTTTGAACATCTGTAAACATTGTGTGTGTGTTGAATGTGACCTTTTCTGTAACTCTCTCTGTCTTTGGTCTCATTACTAGGCATCATCTCATACACAGAGTACCTGTTCCTGCTCTGCATCCTGACAAGTGAGTCAGTTCAGTCTCTCTACACATGCTCTTTCACTTCATCACATCTTCTTCGCCCCTATTCTATATGTCTCTCCTTTTACTTTAGCAGGATGATGTGCTTATTTTAGAACAAGGTTAGCTAAGGTACATGATATGAACTATTCTCAGGCCCACCCAGAACTTAACGAGAGGTAATTATGGCACAAATCTGGCGGTTTTCCCCTTCCCCTTGGGGTAAGACAGAAACTGAAAGAGAGACAGACAGCAGGAGAAAGAAATTCCTCTACTTATAACCTTTCAAAACTTAAATGTAGACAGGAATGTGAGGCTTGTTCCTCAAAATAACTGCTACAGTCATTGCTCACTCATAAAGTAAAAGTATTCTTCTTATTACTCTCTGAGAACAGTAATTCACTGCACTGTGTATTAAAATATTCCCCTGTTACACCTTAAAAACGCTCTTCTTCCCTGCCAAAGTCAGGAATTCTTCTGTAAATGATCAGGAAACCAAACAGTAGTAGCAGTAGTCTCTAACTGAATAAAATGAAAAGCGCAGCAACATTTCCTCCTAGAGAAGGACACAGGAGTTTTGCATGGTAGTGTAGCTCAGCGTGTCCACAGCAGCCATTAATCATGACCTCATTAATCAGGAAAGGGTTTACTTGGGTTTATTGCTGTTCGAGCAATTTAATCAACGTTAATGTGAAATTCAGATGGGAAGATAAAGAAAAGTAATGACTTGATTTCTAACAAGTAATTGGAAGAACTGTTATTGATAACTGAATTCAGTTAGTGCATTTCAGACTAGTCATGTGCTCCTTGTACCTGCATGAGTTTCAATAATAATGCTAAATTAATGTGTACGATGTCTTGGACTTTAAGATTCAGGTTGACAGACCGGAAGAGGCAAACATAGAAACGATTCTTGTTTTGTTTGAAAATGTCTTCATTTTTGTGTTAATCTGTGGCAAACATATGCATTCTGGTATTTCTAAAATAAAGACATAAAGTGACTCAAGCTTTATCAGATTTGGTAGATCAACAGCTGATAACTAAGAAACAGGTAGAGTGGTATAGAAAAATTCAGATATTAACTGCAGCTCATAGTCCATATAGATTTATCCACTTGCCCCGTCTCCCTCCTGTCTCACCTATATGCCACTTCTTCCCATGCTATTTCTGGATTTAAAATTGCCTTTAACACACACACACGCGCACACACATGCACACTCTCACCCTATGTGCTCTCCTCTCTGTTCTCCAGAGCCCCATGCTGGCTTTAAGATTGCTTTCAATATGTTTGATGCAGACGGCAACCAGATGGTGGACAAGAGGGAGTTCTTGGTGGTGAGTCTCTGATACTGAGAGAAAATCCATCCCATGACTGAATATATATGTTATTATTAACATCACCTTTTACTCCCATCGTCTGATGGAAAATAAACTATCAGAGAAACAACAGGGGTGGACAAAGACAAGATGATTCATGTTTTTATCTATCTTAAATTCCCACTGGCTTAAACTGAGGCTTCTTTTTTTCTTTTCTTTTTTTAAATTTAAAGCCCTTAAAAGCTGATTTTCAGTTCACTTTTTCTATTAGACAGCAGAGTAGTCCAAGTGTAATAGCTTTTCTTTAGATTAAAAACCTATAAGGGCTGTCTTACTTTCCCAGTGGGATGGGACCAACAGATTTTCAATTGAGAACACTGCTGCAGGCAGGAAGTGATCAGAATCTCTGTGGAGGCTGGTGGGAGTGGGAAGGCACATCAGCGGGAGTGGGTGGTAATGGTTGAAGATCCTGTGGGAGTGGGCAGGTGCGGGACAGAAAAACAATTCCCACATTGAGGGTAGGCTCTGATTTTTCTGCTGTCTCGAATTCAGACTTTGCCAAAAAAGAATGAAATCTGTAGTCAAATTAAGGAATAAGGAATTTTTAATTAATTATTAATTAATTAATTATTAATTACAAGTTGTTTAGTGTTTAAAACATAACAGCTGTAGTTGCTGATACATTCCTGGGCCAGTGCATTGAAAGCAAAACACACAGCAATGACCACATACTCACCAAATGAAGAAACACTATTAATACTAAAATACTAATACTGATTGCTATGCAGCTGCAGTTTGCTGCCAGATGTGACTCTGCATTGATTTACCCTTTAATATATGTGACCCTAAGTCCCTTTGAAAGCCAAACTAGAAAACCAACACTGTCTTCATCATGTTGTCAAAAGGCCAGTACTTGAATCACATCATAGACCAGCATGAAAGAGTGAATGGCTTTGTGAATGTTTGTGCATATGAACATTTAAGCTTCAAACAGAGCTTTGAATTATCAATGAGATCCTTATTCTTTCTCTCGTTACAGCTTCAGGAGATCTTCCGGAAGAAGAATGAGAAGAAAGGAAGGAAAGGAGATGCTGAAAAGTCAGCACAGTTGGTAAGAAAGGAGGACGAGGGTGTGTTTCTGAGGTACATTTTTGTAAAGTTCACTTTCGCTAATTACCCTTAGTACAGCCAACCATGCATTATATGTCTTTACGGGCTTCAGTAATGCTGCTATCATCAGTGGGTAAACTTGAAATGCAAAGATCCAAACTGTCCTGGTTTTATTCAGGTTAATATAATGGTAAAAAGTAAACATTACTCTTAAAATGGCATTTTAATACATCCATGATTGTCATGTGGCACGGCACCTCTCCTGTTACCTCTTTAAGGTTACCGAAGGTGCAACATGAATGTGTCAAACTGTACATGTGGATGTATTGAAAATGACACATCATCATCCAAATTAATCAAGTCAGTCATCAAGTTAATATCATGTGTGTTTAAGCTAAAGTTAGCTAAACCCTTCATGTAACCATGTTTGACTGCATGCAGCCTTATAGAAACTGTTTTTTACAATCTGGTATTCTTCTTCTGTGACAGTTATCCCTACTGTGTACTTGTTCAATTGGATACACTCTTAAAAGAATTTGTCTTTTTCAACACTTCACTTCACACTGTGATTAAAGTTTTGGAACAACACAGGTCACCTTGTTTTACTCCACTGAATGGTTCAATTACGCATTTTGCGTTTATATCTGCAGGCTTGATGGCTAATCGTAAATTGTAGGTTTAAACTTAATAATCTATGAAGCCTTCACGTAGAATCAGTCAGACTGGGTGTATGTTAGCTTTTTACAAATATATTGTTATGTGTTATATAAATATGGGCAGATGTATTATTATCAGATTTTTAAAAAAATCCAGTATTGGTTGGGCTATATTTAGGATTTTCAATTATTAATAAGTCATTAATGAATGGTTACTGGCTCAGATGTTTGCCACCTTTTATCTGCAGGTAACAGGTCATAGAAGTGGCCCTTCCTCAGGCAGAGGACACGTGGCACTCCAACCAAAGACACACTTGATGAAAATGAATGCTGGCAAACCCTAAATTTATTTTTATTCCCGCACTAACAACTTATAAAATCACATCTTACGGTGAAGTGAAAAAGTTTATACATTTGTTGCTCTGAGCACCCAGTGTCTTGTAGATCTGTCCTGGTTAAGCTTTCAGCTCATAGGAAGTGCTATCAATGACATTTTCAGTTAATTTGAAATAAAGGAAAGACAAATCTGAACACTTTCCCTCACACACACACAGTTTCACAGATGATCTCTGGGAAGTGCACAGTGTTGTAATGCAAAGTGTGTGTTGTTTTGAAATGTAATCATAGATGTGTTGAAAATGACACATCCCTCTGCAGAGTGTATCCACGGCCTCTTTGCATGTACTAACATGTCTTTTACCTTCTCTCCTCCTCCTCTTCTCTGACTGCATGCTCTGTCCTTCTCTTTCTCTTCCCCCGTGTCTCTCTCTGTGTGTTAGAGTATGCAGCTCTATGGATATCAGGTTGCCCCCATGAACAGCGTATGTATCCAAAACCATAACCCCTTAGTCTCTTTTCTGCTCCTCTATAGATGGTTAAAAAAATGGATGGAAGGATGAACAGATGAACAGAGGGCTAGGTGTTTGTGTCAGCTGAGTTGCTACATGATTTAATTTCAAGATAATAATAAAACCACACCATAAAAGGTTGAGCAGTCATAATAGACAGATATTTTACAGACAACATTTCAGAATATCTAGAACATCCTCTGAACTCTGTGTTCGATAGACTAAAAATCTGTCATTATTTTTTTAGAAAATGTTTTTACCCTTAACAGAGCAGTATGTAGGATTTAGGGGGATGTTTTGGCAGAACTGGAATATAATATTCATAGTTATGTTTTCATTAGTGTATTATCACCTGAAACTAAGAATTGTTGTGTTTTCGTTAGCTTAGAATGAGCCCTTCACATCTACTCTATGGACCGCCATGTTTCTACAGTAGCCCAGAATGGACAAACCAAACACTGGCTCTAGAGAGGGCCTTCTGCTTTTTTACGTTGAAGTGGCAGCCACCGTAGGTTCTCCTACACGTTTGGAAAGGGAGGGCTGAGGGGAGGGGTATTCAGTTGGTTGCAATCTGCAACCTCGCCACTAGATGCCACTAAATCCTAAACACTGGTCCTTTAAATTTTGTGGTAAAATTTCTCAATTGACAGAACATTTTCTACTTAGTGTGCATTTCTCTCAATATTGGTAAATATAGTTAAAGGAATAGTTCCAGATGTTGCCAGGAGATAGGTCAGAAGATCTAAATTTATATCACTCTCATGTCTGTCTGTAAGGCCACAGCTAGCAGCCTGTTAGCTTAGCTTAGCACAAAGGCTGGAAGTAGGTGGAAACAGCTAGCTTGGCTGTGTTCAAAGGTAATAAAATCAGACAGAGATTATAGAGAAATGAGGGAAATTAGGGCTAGGCTATCTGTTTCCCCCTGCTTCCAGTCTTTATGCTAAGCTAACCGACACCTGGTGCTAGCTTCATATTTACTGTACAGACACAAGAGTGGTATCAATCTTCTCATCTAACTCTCAGCAAGAAAGGGAATAAGAGCATCTCTGAATAATTTTAATTACTCTTCAACCTTTTAAAACTAGCAGTTTGCACAAAAAAAGGTAATCCTGCCTCTATGAAATTACAGTTGTGTGTCATAGTAATTGAAGAGATTCACCCTGTTTTTACTAATTTAGCATTTTATTTGGACTATTGTCCGTCATTCTGGCGACTCTGCTGGGTTTGTTAGGTGTAAATGTCAATTATGTTGGAATACTTAGAAGACTGTGTTTAATGCCCCTGTCACCCATTTTTGTGTTCTGACCTGGTCTTTGAAAAAGCCTTAACCCTGACCCAGTCCACCTGATCCTCTGTTGTCAGTGAAATGTACGCAGTAGACTCCTTGAAAGGACGGATGGACAGAAAGAATGAGAGGGATAGAGAAAGACTTCCTTCAAGACAGGGTGTCCATCTGTCAGGTCAGCTGAGTGATTGATCGAGGGATGATGGCAGAGGGTGGGATGAATAGAGAGAGGGATGGCAGAAGAGGAGTAATAGATTTAAGGGGTCAGGAGCGATGAACTCTTACAGAAAGAGAGTGATGTGATTTAGAATGACTGGAGGCACTCTAAAGCTCTAAACACAATCAGACACTGTCCATTTCAGACTGTTTCAGGACGTGTGCTGTTTGTTGGGGAGTGTGTATGTGTGTGTGTGTTCCTGTTGGGGGAGTTACTGAGTTTTGTTAATGCAAAGAGAGAGCAGGAGATTTTTAAGTCGAGGCTACAGACAGAAAGTTGCTTCTATTGTGTGAGCACACATTCACATTTACATGATAAAGAAAGCAAACAGTTACATTTGTCTAGCAGCTAGCAGCCACTAGTCTCTATTCAGACTATGAGCTTTCCTTCTCTCTCTCTCTCTCTCTCTCTCTCTCTCTCTCTTTCACACACACACCCACACACCCACACCCACACAGACACTCCTCGTCCTGTCAGTGCTGTGATGGATAGCTGCATTGTCACTGTGAAGTTAAGAGCGGTGCAGGGTCATGTTAAAATGGCTGCTGCTGCGTTCTCCCTGGAGAGCCAGACGAGGTGGGTGGTCAGGAGCTCAGCACCGTGGTTGTCTTTTATAAAGGCAGAATACCCTCTAACAGAACCAGCTCTTTTTTTGTGCCGTTCGGGGCGGTGATAGGTTCAGCTGGTTCAAAAACTTGCTTTTGAGTGGAATAATTGTGTATATGCTTCAGAGATGGATTATATATGCTGCATTTTTATTCAGATTTTGCTTGTGTTCGTTGTTGATTCAGCACAAAGGCATGTAAAGTTCTTACAGGAGATTCCTCATAGATCAACTTTATTGGTATGTTAACCAAAACCACTGGAGGACATCAGATTTCTTATTTTTCTTCAGTGTCTTTTGCTTTATCTGTAGTGTATCTCTTCACTTGTAGAGACCCTTCCCCCCTTCATTCCTGTTTTGTTTGACACTAATGGGTTTTTATGCCTGGTGCTTATTACATGGGGTGAATTTATAGTTCATCAAACATTACAAATGGATAGTACTACTATAAATTGCATTGACGACATGAATTCTAAACATTTAAATTTTCTAATTTTCTCCCTAGTTGTATTAGCCATTTTTCTTCTGATAAGGAGCATTTAATCAGGGTAGGGTTAGCAAATCATTTACAGTGACTATAGATGACTATTTGTCCTATCCGGTTTGGCAAAACAGAATGGATGAGGTTTACGTATTTACTATATATGAATGCTGTATGTGACACTGTTGATTAATATGCAGTATATGTACTCTAAAACAAGAAAATCAACTTCATGAATCTGTTTGTATATATTAAGAATTGATAGAGTGATCAATTGGAAGCTGAAGTTTACTTCCTGAAGTGGTTGAGTTGGAGGTGAACTGACCTTGGCCCTGCTTGACCGCTCCTACAGGTGCTAAAAAAAGACAGTCAGGAGTTTGTGGCGCGGAGTTACTGGGACGTTCTGAGGCGAAGCGCCAGTCAAGTCCTCTTTTCTGACCTGGCGGAGGTACACAGACCCAACTGTCCTCTGTCCCTTCATCCCTCCATTCTTCATCCTTCACTCTTCCTCTTCAGTTCCCTGTAGTTAGTGTTGATCCTCCAACTAACCCCGTAAATTCAGAGTATGTAGCTGCATCAAGCTTGGCCAGAATAAGACCAGAAATGTTTACCTTGAAAATAAAAGCTTTACCTGACACGTCAGCATGAAAGCCTTAATGTTTGACTTCTGGAGCAATCATTCCTAGCTGCTCAACTTTCATATGGGCCAAAAGATTTTACATTTTGTTTTAAAAAAATAATCATGGCTAAAAGAGAAGAAAGAACCAAAAATATTTGTCAATATGGGCTTATTGTAAAAATGTATGATCACCATAAGTGTTTTATTCTGGTTTGGCTTGATACTGATTATTTCCATAGAGTGTCATCTTTCGTTCTTCCTTTCTTTCCTAAAGATTACTTCATATATCATTTAGGTTACTCAACATCTGCCATACTCCCATCTCACTGTTTTACAAATCTAAGTAGGGTACAGAAACTACTGTCAATCCATTCCTCCATTGCCTTTCCCCATGTGAAATCATTTCTGTTTGGATGAGCTCTAAAAGACTTCCTTGCACTAAACACAATATGTCCATCAAATTGATCTCCTCTAAAACAGACAGAAAGTTGTTGGAAAACACTTCTTTCTTGTGATAACTCGATGCTCCTCCAAATGTTTGAAGTGTCTTCCCCATTTCATTGTGTCACTCATTTATTCCTGATAAACAAATATGATAAGAATTTTTTTCTTTATATTTGTTCTTGTTGAATATTGTTTCTAAATAATTGTATCTATTGTACCAGTGTGACAGTATTGGTCCAATCATGCTAGTTAGATGACAGATATTGTAATGTCCGTATTCTAATAACCAGTTCTGTTTCTCACCCGCCTTCTGACATTTGGTCTCTTCATTATGCTTTTGTATGTGTATCTGTGCCTTGTTATCTGTGCTGTGTTGTGGCTGGTGTTGTAGCTTTGGTGTCAAATCATTGTCAGTTTACACCACAACATGTTTAATGACACTGGTATAATGATAACAAGGCTGACTGCAGAGCACATACAAAAACCCTGATCATTATAGCACCACACACTTATACTGAGTCACATAGAATTTCTGAGTAATTTTGAGTGCAGTAGTCTGTTGTTTCTATACTTTGAATTACAAAAGTGTATACATTTAGGAAAAAAATGTAAAATGTATCACTCACTGAACTACCTGTGGCCAGCAGGCTATTGATACCTTCAAACAACCCTCAATACTTCCAAGATTAGACTTTTTAAATGTTATTTGTCACACATTCAAGTAATTTTGGACAGAATTTTGGACAGAATTTCACAAAAAAAGTTAACCTCATGATGGCGCTAGAGGAAAAGTCAGGAGATCACCAGTCATTAGGATTCGTACTCTGGGGACCGCAAATATTTTTATAAAATTTCATGGCAATCCATCAAATAGTTGTTGAGATATTTCAGTCCGGAACAAAGTGGTAGACCAACCAACCAGCAGAAACGACATTTCCATCCCTAGAGTGACGGTGCTAGCGTGGTTAAAAATCTGTTAAAAAAAACAAACAGACAAACAGGACTAAAATCAAAACCTTTTTGCGGGTAAATCTGAAAAATCTCAATTTTTTTGCTTCATAGAAAATTCCTAGTCATTTTAGCTTGTTCGTGTACAACTCAAATTGTCTTTCCAATATGTCTAACTCAAGGTGAAGATGCTGGTAATGATTAATAATAACTAACAGTGCTAGCAGGCTAGCTGACTAATGACAGGCTATGTGCTGTGGTGGCAGCGGAAGCTGAGGTGGAGGTAATGACAGTGGAGCGTAATGGGCCTGACCTTGTATTTACACCGAGCAGCCTTTCATCTGTCGGGACGTTAGACGGACTGAACAGACGAATCAGACAGAGGGGGGAGGATGGGCTGAGGGAAACAAAAGGAAGAAAAACAGGGACATTAAAAGTGTGAGGGATTAAAAATATCTAAATATAAAAAAGAAGCAAATTGAACAAAAAAAGTGAGACATAATAAAAAGAAAAGGGATACATTTAAGAGAAAGAACATGTTGAAGTTGTAACAAATCAGATCAGATAAGTAGAAAACCTGAGGGTGAAGAAAAAAAGGAAGAGATAAAATCAGAGAGACAACAAACAGGTGAGAGAGGCCCAAAGAAGATGACACAGGTCAGCAGAGAGAACAAATGTTGGGGAACAAAGTGGGTGGGGAGAGAAGAAGTTCGGGAAGCACATTTAGGGGAAAAGAAAGAAGCAGGTTGTGTTTAGAGAAAGATGTGTTTACTCAACAGATTAGTCACCATTATACCTCTGTGCTTTTGTCTGGAGAAGGAGGGACTGACTGACAGGTTGAGAAGGAGGGAGGGAGCGAATCACCTCTATGTTTGTCAGGTGAAGGAGGTACTGACGGGCAGTATGAGGAGAAAGGATATCAGAGTAATCACAGCAGGGGCAGGATAAGAGGGAACGAAGTGATAGGAGAGAGGAAAGAAAGAGAGTCAGAGAGAGAAGGTGGGAGACAGAGTTAGGAGGGAGAAAGACTAACAGGTTGTGGGAAGAGAAAGGGAGGGTTAGCTGTTTGTACCCTGGAAGGAGTGACTGACTGACAGTCTGACTGACTTGACTAAAGACCGACAATGAGCTCTTGCTCCGAGGTATTACTCACAGATAGGGAGGGTGAGGAAGACCGTTTAGTGTTTACATCAGTAATTACTGTTTTTACCTTCAGCTTCATGATCAAAGTCTGTTGAAGCTCACACACACACACACAAACACACACGCAGACGGACAAATAGACACATGCATGCACCAGGTGTTGGCTCGTGCCTGGTGGGCGTGGTAACCATTACGTCTTCATGGGGGTGATGAGCTCACACCGGTGCTGCCACACTTCCAGGAACGATAAGCTTGTTATGATCAGTTCGGCATTACGTTTACCCGAGGTTAGACTGATTTGGGTTCTTAAAAGGGTTGATATTAATGCCAGTATTTTTTATTGAACCTTCTGATATGCAGAACATTTCTTACATTATACATCGGCTTTAAATTTGACCAAAAACAAACAAATTGTGTGCACTGACAAAGACTTTTGAGTGAAATTCTGCCACAGCACAATGAGAATTTTTTCAGACATCTGATATAAAAATAAGTAGCCGTCATGTACTATTATCAAAACTTCAAATTAAATTTAAATTTAAACCTCTATCATGTTAGAGATTGACGCTGACTGTTTTTTAATGTCAAACAGTTTTCAGATAATGATTAAAGCTGCACTAATCAGTGTTTTTTATATTAACAATGGATCAAATGACTGTGTAATGTGAAAGGTGTCACTCAAAATGATGAACCCACAGAGAATTAGCACTCAACTCTGCAGTTTTCCTTAGCTCTACAAAGCGTTTTAGCGTCTCTCAGCTCATTGTTTTGGTTTGATTGTTTGATGGCCCACAGCTTTACTGTTCTGGTCTCATCAGCCTCACTTTCAGCAGCAGCAGGCAGCTGTCTCCAGCGAAAAAGCTCTGATAAGCCCACTGTACACTGCCTGCTCAGCAGCAAACAGCAGACACAGTTAGAGACTAGCTGGTGAACACAGTGGAGCATTTAGCAGCTAAAGAGCATATATTTCCCTCAGGGGTTGCTAGAGAACAAAACAGAGCTAAAAGGAGAGTTATTTATTGGTGGCCGGACACATCAACTCCAAATGTATGTTAACACGTTCACCATAATAACTTGTAGATAATATGTCAATGTTGTGTTTACAGCTGCTGCTCCCAAATGGCCCCAAAAAATGCAGTTAATGTAGCTTTAATAATAATTTTTTACCTTTCTTTTAGTAATGATGGGGGGAGAATAGAACCGTTGGTCCATAGCATGCAGATGAGGATGACCACCTCTGGTTCCATATTTGATTGGTGCACGGCATCCAAATATCAATAACCTCTCTTGCAAGTTTGCTCAGTTCAACTAAATTCAATCATCACATCCAAAGTACCTTCCACGCACGGTATATTTTACCACATGGACCCATCCCAACTTAAATCAGTTTACACTTAATTATACATGAGATTTTTAAACCTCGTGGGGACAACTGATAAGCCACTGCAACAGTGATTAGGCAATGATCCATTTACAAAAGATAAACAAAATGATCTCTCTTGTTTTATAGAGAGCAAAACAAACAGTTTGAGGTTATGGAAAAAAATGGAGGGATACGGCGAAAGGAGGGGAGAGGCAGAGACACACCACCTGGATGCTGTCTAGATGTATGAACAGCCTGTGTGTCATAAAGACATCAGTAATGCGTCAGTTATGAGATAAAAGAGCAAAAGTGTTTTTGTCCTGTTTGTCCGTAGTCAGAGGCTTAATGAAAAGACCCTCCAATCAGTGAGACGCAGAAAACAAGACTCTGGAATGATAAGTCTGTAATTGTTTCAGTTTGTCTGTGTTTATATGAAGTCCCGAATCAAAGACCAAAAGACCAGACTGCAAAGTGAATCAGAAACAGACTGAATGTTGGGAGTCACACTAATGCTGGTGGTCCTAAAACAGGGTTTGTTTCCCAGAAGACATTTTTTTCATGTGCTCACAGCACACAGAAATGTGATGGGGGGTCCTGAGTTGACTCTATCATTTTTAAGGGTTACAAGTCAGAAAGGAGGAGCCACTGATCTCTCTTTACATTTTAGAAACTAATGGAGGTTTTCACATCTTACCACAGCCAGTAACTTTTCATATCAGTTTCACCATTATAATACAAAAATATTCTCCAGATTTTCTTGCAACTTGTCTTCGAAACTTGAACTCTAAACAGCACTTACACACCCAGATCAATATGCTGATTTTTCCCTCCATCATTATCCCTGTACCTCAGTCATAGTCTTGTGCTCATTTGTGATTGAATGAATACACATTTGATGTCACAACAAACAACACAACAACAACTACTGCAACATCTGTCAAAGATGTGAATCTGTGTAGTTTGCCGACTTTTTCTTCTTCTTTTTTCAGACATTTTCTTACTTTTGTAAACCTGTGTCATCTTGTTTGACATTTTCTTTCTTGTCCCACACCGGATTTTAGGATTTTACTCTTGAGGTAGAACCACGAATGGCATCGTGGTGATGATGATAATGATGATGATGATGATGATGGAAATGGCCTAAATGCTCCTCCTCCTTAGAAGGACATGAGATTCCACCCAATCTGATGTCTGCATATACCTCAGCATGGCCATGGATTGGACAGGGGGGTTGGCTGGGTGGAGCATGGCAGGGAGAGAGAAAAAAGATGGGCTTTTCACATCCTCTCTTTCTGCCCTGACGCTGGCTGAGTCTTTTCTGGAACTGCTCGACAGCGCAGTCACCTTTTTCTGAGAGCATTAACATAGACAAACAGTGAAATACACACTCAGGCACAGTTTTCTTAAAGGCTCATAAAACTACCCATGTTGTTTTTGTAAGGGATTAAGAAAATGTTGACCAACAGATTATAGCATGAGCAAACAGAACAAACATCCCAAAGCCTGTTGAATGGGTTTCAGATGACCAGGATCATTCGGTAAACACACACTTTCAAACTGTGGAGAGGGGCTAAGATTGAAGAATATGTAAACAGGGTGAAGATATAAATAGGCAAAGAAAAATAAACAGCGCAAAGTTGCAAATACGACACTTTGATTCTCGTCCGTTGGCGGAAAAAGGTGGAATCGGCTCACATTCTCTGCATTTGTGCTTATGTGGGTTTTGTTTCCGTGCTGCTGTTTGTGATTTGAGGTTCTGTCCGGGTGTGTCAATGTGGCATTTGCAGAGAAATGCATGGGATGTGGTGGCTTTAATGTGTCCGTGTGTGTTTGGCAGCTTAGTGTTTGTCTGTCTCGCCCTTAGTTGTTCTTCCACATGTCTTCTTTCCCTCTTCTCTCTTTCTCTCGCCTCCTGTGTTTCTCTGTGTCGACCAGACTACTCGTGTTGTCCTGCTTCTTCTGACATTCTTTCAAATAATATTTGTGCATGACTCTTGTTTTTCATTGTGTCTCTGTGTCTTTATGTGTGCTGCTACCTGAACACTTCTTGTGTCTTCACTAGTATTGGTCTGTCTTTCATGCTGCTCCAGCAACACTCCTCGCCAGTCTAGGCAGCATGGGAAAAATAGCTCCATACCTCATATTTAATTTCCTTACTTTGCTTTCAAAAACCAGTGACAAGGATGATCTTGACTGTTAGAATTACCTCATTAACCATTTTAGCTATCCATTTTTTCTGTAAAGACTTTATCTTACTGAAAGCTTTGACTCTGAAATGTTTCCACCATGTTTAATTGTGCCATCATGATGGCACTGTACTGAACTTGTACTGATTTTTTGTTTTTAATTTAAACGTTATTGCTGCCTAGACTGGTATGTTTGATGTCATGATGGCTGCTGACTTGTTTGTCTGAGCTGATTCGTTTGATTGACAGTTTGGTGTCGCTCATCCGGTGCACGTTCTGCACACGTGCAGCAGAAACCTGCTTCTTGCTAGCCTGGCACCACGGTTGCCATGTTGGATTGATGATGGACTCGTCCCGCCCACTGCTTCTCCTCCAACCACCATGCTTGATGTTTATTGATCAGTCACTCATTGATCCTCTCTCTTGTTCCTCCCTCTCTGATGATTCATAGCGAGCAGATGAGAGTATCACCATTGACACCACCCTATTGGTCCATTTCTTTGGGAAGAAAGGGAAGGCAGAGCTTACATTTGATGACTTCTACAGGTACAAAAAATTTACAGTGTGTGCTAATGCTATAAACGACATTAACCAAATCACAAAATAGTAACATGCTTCTTTTGATAAATCTTTAAATCTTCTTCCTCCCCTCCTTTCCTTGATGTTTTTCAGGTTTATGGATAACCTTCAAACAGAGGTGTTGGAAATTGAGTTTCTGACCTACTCTAAAGGGATGACCACCATCAGTGAAGAAGACTTTGCCAAAATCCTACTGCGCTTCACCAACGTGGAGAACATCAGCTCTTACCTGGAAAATGTCCGCCAGTGTATACCTGACGAGAAGGTACAGTACATACATGCACACAGGAACACACGGACAAATCAACAGCTGTGCAAAAGACGGAAAATACACAAACTCATTGATAATTTGTGCATGGATGGAATTGTACAATATAATGTCATTTTTCTACAGTTAATTGAAGTGAACTGTACAATACAGTTTTGAGGAGGATTTTGTATTGTTGATTTTTCTTTAGACACCAGATACCTCTTCTAATCCTTTATCTGTCAGTTTCGTTTCTTCTTCCTGCTTTATGGGTGCTCCCGCCTTCCAGCCATCTAGAGCGTCCGTAATTTCCCACCACTGTCTCTGCCTGAGGCTGTTGTGGCTCTCCACACTTCAGCGCTCCACTGCTTCACTTGACCACACACATGCACTCACACACACACACACACACAAACGCAAACACACCCACACTTGACTGCACCTCTAGATACATGCGGATGTGAATGTCTATCTGTCTATCTATCTATCTAATCTATCTAGTTCTTGCATGTGGTTCTTATGCAACCCAACTCTATTTCTGTCCCTCCCTTCTTGCCTTTTCATGCTGTGGAAGAAGCAGGAGGTTGGTCTCTGCCTCCTATAATACACAACCTGCAGTCACAATCTGTCAGTCTATCCTGCTATTTAGTTTGGTTGCCACCTTCTTTCTTTCTTTCCCCATATAAGGGGAGGTTAAGATACATGGCTGCCAAGTTCTTTTTGTATCTATCTGTGTATTTTAACCTGCATCTTCTCATGTAAATCTGACTAAGACTGCACTCCCTCATTTCTTTCAATTTATGGATTTCTTCATGTATAAAGTTTGTTATTAATCTAGCCATCATTGGTTTCACAGCAAGGAGCATGTGGCGGTTACAGCTACTTGTTGAATGGCTTCATCTCGAGCTCTGTGACAGTAGGCAGCTACTTTAGGGTTATGAAACACTGCAAGAAGGCTGTTCCATATCACAAACACACAATCCTGTCATTAATGACCTTTTATGTCATTAATGGGACTATTTCATGGAATCTCTCGGTTATTGATTGATAGTATGAGTTGTGGTTGGTTGCGTTTTCTTGTCATTTTGGTTGGTTGGTTTTTCAAACAGACTGGATGTGCCTCCTGGAATGTTGTATGCGCGTCTGTCAAGGTCTGTTTGGATGGCAGTCTCATATTCAAGCTTCTTTTTCTCCAGAGAACGACATTTTCATCGTCATTCTTGGGCTGGTTTGAGTTTTAGTGTTTCACGTTTGTTTGTTTTCTGGTGTTTCAGGGAATCACCTTTGATGAGTTCAGATCCTTCTTCCAGTTTCTCAACAACCTCGAGGACTTTGCCATCGCCATGCAGATGTACAATTTTGCTGCTCGCTCCATTGGACAAGGTAGGAAGAGAGCAGTGGCAGCTGGGGCTATTAACACTGAGGATGTCTGCTTACGCACACAGATGATGTGTTTGTCCTTCGAGCTCGATGTGCCACAAGTAAATGGAATGATCAAAATTGCTCTTACTCTCTCTCCTACCAGATGAGTTTGCGAGAGCCGTGTATGTGGCCACTGGGCTGAAGCTGACACGTCACCTTGTGAACACCATCTTCAAGATCTTTGATGTAGATCACGACGACCAGCTCTCCTACAAGGAGTTCATCGGGATAATGAAGGACCGGCTGCACAGGGGAGCCAGGGTGAGGAACAGAAAGATTATAGCTGGTTGAGAAAAAGTGCTCTTAGGCTTAGACCTGTTTGACTTAGATAAACCCATAGGAAAGTGACTGAGGGTGGATCTGTGGTCCAAATAACAGAACTTCACTTGAAAAAGACTAAGAGGAGACGAAATCACAGCCAGTCACAGGAAGGAGGACATGAAGATGAGTGAGATTTTATTGATCCCTGTTCCAGAAATGTACCTCCCTCCATGCAGAGGTTAGAGGTCAAGGTCTGCTACAGAAGACATACATGGAGATGGTTGGGGTTAACTTACAGTGAGTGGTGAAAATGCTGAGACATGCAGCATTACCTAGAAATCTTAAAATTTCCTGTATTATGGGCATGTATGAAAAAGAGCTTAAATTGTTCTGATAAAGACAATCCAATAATATCACCTCTCATGTTGGGAAATTCACAGTTAAAGGAATTTGTTTTGTGAAGCAATAACAAAAACAGTGGTTTTGAGTTGTATTCTTTCACACGCAATGAGCACTCCTCGTACAGCTGACTCTTGGGTGGCATATTTTATTCTGAGGACTTGGTAGAATTAGTTTGGAACAGAAGAGGTGGAAACTGAAACGCAGGAACTCCTCATCTACAATTTTTTTTAAAACAATAACAAATGAATCTTTACCATACAACATTCAGCCTTCCCTTACCTGTGCTGAACGGGTCATGGGTCAGCACAGTTTGAAAAAACATAATGTGGCGAATAATCTGAATAGGGTTGTTTTTGTTGGTTTGAACCCAGGTGATCCAGTTAAAGAATAGTCAAGTCGTTTCCATTTATTGTAAAGGGATTTTAAAACAACAAAGGCTCTTGTTGCCCTTCCTCCACTGCTAACGAACTCAAGTAATTACAGGAAATGAATAAAGTGGCCAAAATGGAGTCAACACACAGAAAAGGGACTTTGAATATCCTCTGTAACATGCACACTGGCATCTGCAAAGACTGAATAGAATAAAACCCACACAATACATTTTGATTTTTAAGCATTCATTAAATATAAGGCTGATAAAGACCTTAAGTAAAATTCCAAATAAACAGGGATGGAAAAACATCTAAATGGTACAATATTGACAAGGTTGTGTTTTTTTTCAGGGGGTTAAATTTTGGTTATGTAGGGTGACAGTTTTTAGGAAGAAGCTGGTAACAACTTGAAGTGAAGTGATGAAAAACTCCAACTGAACTGGAAATCACCTCGAGCGGCCTCATAGTGTTGTTTTCCAAGGAGGGACACTGCCCTCTAGTGGTGTGTTGTGATGCAATACTACAATCCAGGGCCTCATTTACATACAACAGAAGTGAGTGGTCAACTCTTTGCCTGATGTGCCACAAACATCACTAACACTGCACAACAATGAACCTGGAAACTGTTCTGTTTATGACTCTATGAGCTTCTTTGGATGCTGTCTTGGCCTCACAGTCTTGGCTTATTAACAGTGTTCTCTCTTTCTCTCCTTCTCTCCTTGCTTTGCTTCCTCAATCCTCTCTTTCCACCACACTCATCTATGCTTCCATCATCCCGACCTCTTCATACGTTCTTTCCCATCTATTTCTCCCCCTCTCTCTTTTGTCTTTCCTACGTCTTCCCTGCCTCCTACCTTTCTCCCTGTGTTTTCCCTTCTTCCTCTTTTTCTCTTCCCTGCTATGATGTCTATCCACTGACCTCTCAGGGCTATAAATCTGTGGAGCGCGCCACCTCTTTTAAATCCTGTCTGAAGAGGGAGCTGGCAAGCAGATAAGTACCATCAACAACAGAGAGCTGGATTACATCCATGATGTTTATTGTTTTCATTATTTTAATTTTATCTTTATATCTAGAGTCATTTTTTGAAAACAAAATCTGGAAGTGATTACAGCATCAGCCAGAACTCCTCACATTTCCTCTTTCACTTTTAACCATGTGACCTGGAATATGACTTTTATCAACAGCACCATTGCTGGATTTAATGATCTTTCAATTCCCACCATTAAATGTAACCTATGATCTTCAACTTATATTAGGAAAGTACAATAATACCACTGATTTACAACCTTTTCAAACTAAAGACAGCAGCGTCTTGTGTAAATATTTAAAAACAATTCATCACTCTTACTCACCTGCCCTACCTTAATCTCACAGTGTCTGGACTCACTGATTGGTCCTACTGCAGTATTTGTAAATCTGAGTTAGGTCGGGTGGTAACCACTTCATTACAGTAAAAGTTACCTGATAAATTACTTTTGCTAACTAAGTCTCTCTTTAATAACATACATCTCCTTAAGAAACACATGTCATGTCTAGATTTGTTCATCACATTTTACAGTCATATTAACCATTACTTGTACTTCCTGTAAACATGCAAATTTTCAAGGTCATAGTGTGACCTTAGTGTGCCCATAGATGCAGAGTTGCGACAGACAGTTCCTGAGTGTTTTCATTTTGGAGAATCCAGAATGTGTGAACAGCTCAAAAGTATGTGGCTTTTTTTTGAGTTTTGAAAACGTTTTCCCTCACTTCAACACTTTCATCGAGAAACAACAGGGAAAAAAACCCTGAATTGCTATTTCCTCAAGACTGGAATATTTTGTCATCACTGTAGCCATATTATAAATCAGTTAAAAGAACTGACTTCTGGTTCCCAGCGTGACTGTGCCTGTCTTTGCTCTGTTTACCAGGTGAAGGGCCGACACCACACCTCCTTCTCCAGCTGCGTTCGCTCCGAGGCCAGAAGACAAGTGCACCAGCTCTGGAGGAGGTACAAGGAGAAGATGTAGAGGAGGAGAGAGGAAGAAGGAAGAAAAAACATGAAGGAAGAAGTTTGATGAAGGAATAAATTGAATTGAGCTCTGACTTTTGTAGTCAGTGACCTGAGTTAACAACATTATGTTTCAGGGGCAGATTTCCAGTGGACCTCGAAAGCAGATAATAACTACAAGCATGGCCGCACACAGCTGACTGATGCTCTGTATACTGATAATGAGAAACACTATTCCATCCTTTTCATCCTAAGCTGATGCCAATCAATGCCAAGTATGATTTACAGTGCATTAAATAACACAGAATTAGATTAAAATATGACTTTACTCTCCAAGCTTGGCTCCTACTCGACAGTCAGCTATCAGCTAATCGTTATTTCTATTTTGGGTAAATCTGTCAAGTTTTTTAAATTAAGCAATAAAATATTATTATAAAATGTTATAATTAGCTTACTTATTCTGACCAGCCTAAAAATGAAAAGTATTCATTTTATTATTATAGAGATATAACTAAGCAGGTTTTAGCATTTTTGAAGTTCTACCAACCAAGTTGTATTTTCACTTAATGAATGACGTTATGAATTACCTATCAAAACTATAAAAATGCTTTTTTTAAGAGTAATTAGTTGAGTTGCTGCACTACAAACTGTAACAACAACAGCACAATAATTAAATAACAAACTCTATTTGATAGTGACAACGTTATCCATATACAATAGTAACAGTAATATAAAATAATATATTAACAGACAGCAGAACACTAAAATTGTAGAATTAAATGTATTGTGAGTATGTATTGTCTTCATCTCATTTTAATCATTTTTTCACTCAAATTCCCGTATATAAAGAGTATATAAACACTACTGCTACAGTTAGGAATTCTATATAATCCTAATATTACTACAGCACCTGGGATGTCTTTGACCTGGATGTGACCGCATGAAAGACAGGGAATAAGATTTCTTTTTGTTGTAATTTCAATATTTGACATGACTGAATCCTTAATCCTGAATGTCTTGACCTGTTTTGTGTTTCCAAGTCTTAGTTGCACGTATGACATATATACTGTATATGTCTATATATGACATAGATATCCACATAGGTGCCTTCTATCCATTCCCTTTCTCATCTGGAAAATGTCACATAGCAAACCAGACTTTTTCAGCAAATAATTCAACGCTTTTAACAGCAACAGAGCTTCACATATGTGTATTGATTACATTATATGCTATCTGTTACATCACCCAATCTTTAATGTTGTAATATATTATGAGTTATTGAATATAATTTTTTGAATGTCTTGGTTTGAAATGTAAATGGGATATATTTTGATTATATTGAAATGAAGTAAATCTATACGTGTAATGGTTGGTTTTTGCCAAGGAATTTCTCATAATGTAAATTATTGTCATTATGTTCCCAATTATTCATGTATTTGTCACATCAGTGGACCTGGTGAATGGATTTTCATGCATGAATAAAGTATTTTAGGAAGACATGCGAAATCCGTGGTATTCACTGAGCATGCGCAACGAAACCTTTTACGCAACCACTCGAACTGACGAAGACGGACAGGTTACACCTGAATTTTGGCGTTAAAACTGAAGTTTTCTGCGAGATGAAACAAAGGGTACTACATTGGTAAGTTGGTGGTAATGGTTAGTTAGTTAGTTGAAACTACAGGAGGTTGTGGGCAGCTGTGTGGAGGAAAATGCGAGCTAACAGGTAACTTAACAAGCTAGTAGCGGTTAAGGTTTTAACTAGCTAGCTACCGGACAGTAAGGGGGTACTCCGGAGTTTCTTATTCATTATAATGTGTGTTTGGATACGTTTATCTGAAGTTTATTGAACTACAGAAGCGGAAAAAAACTGCACAATCTCACCTGGCCTCCCTAGTGAAAATGACACACTTATGTTAGCTAAAGTTGGAAGAAATAATCCGCTTTTCTAGGAAGTTCAGTAAGGTTTGTGCTAACTGTTATCAGTTGCCATACAGTTTAAAGTTACAATTTAATGTTCATTTGGATGAGAGGGTATTTTCTACTGTGAATTATTATTGTCAAGTTTAATCTCTCGTCCATTAAATTGTTAGCTGGTGAAATGCCGCCATCATGTGTCAAACCAAACCAACTGCTGGTAAAACAGGACAGTTACGTTACGGTAGAAATGAATGCAGGGTTTGTACGATTTTCAACGTGATGTTAGCTGTTAGCTATCTCAGACCACTTCTACTGCGTGTCTGCTGTCAGTGTTTAAATTATATAAGTTGACGCCTCTGAGAAGCCTTAAAACAAGACGGATCTGGCGTTGGAGATGTAAACGGAACTGTGTTTCTTTGCCATGTTTCTGTCAGGAACATTACAATCGACGCACCGCTCGGCATGCATCTCGTGCAATCGATGTAAACCCAAATTTACTCACTTTTAATGCTTCAAGCGTCGTCCCTGCTGCCTTGTTGTTAAATATCCAAACAGTCCGCCCAGTTGTCAAGGTTGTGGCTCGTACAGTTCTTTAAAACATCCGCAAATATATAAAATACACGCACGCATGTGACTCATTTCGCAAAGCACTGTGGGTTTTATGAAAGTGAACTCTAACGTTAAATCAACAGCTTTAGCAGCAGTTTAGACTAAAGTGCGACTATTATTGTTTTGTTATGGTTAAGCTTTGTTTACTGGTCATTAACTGGTCGTTTAGTTCATGTGTGACAGCAGAGTGGAACCCTGAGTGAGAATGACTCTCCCGTGAATGACACGCTGTTCTCACCCTCAGTCAAACTAAGACTATACTTTCAGGGATCATTTCTATAGTTTCTGACTTGAGAAATGTGTTTCTAAAGTGTTTGGTCTCGCTAACCACGATGAAGAGTCGTGATATTCCCTTCTGAGCGTGAAGCGGACAGAGAATAATGATTTAGTTCATATGTTTTCTGTCATTGATGACCGTTCTTTGCTTCCTTGTGGAGTATTGAGGAAGGGAATATGGTCAGAGTGGTAGTCCTCCTTGTTCAAAAACAACAAATCTCTAAGCTGATTATAAGAAGGAAGTTAAGATTTGTTACTTAATGAAAGAATCCAGCTAATGATGTGTTGATTTGGAGGGACAATGGAACAACTATGATAATTAGGGGTCTGTTATTTCTTACATACATTTTTTTTCTTTCTGTTGAGCTTCTGGGAAATGTATGATTTTTCTATTTTTTACATTTCATACACTAAATGATTAATATAAGAAATACTTGACAGATTTCCATTTTGTAAATATGAGATAGAGAACATGATCACGAGGGCTGTATGTAACGGTTATTTTTATTATCGATTAATCTGCTGATTATTTTCTCAATTAATTGATTAATCGTTTGGTCTATGAAACATTAGAAAACTGAAAAATAACCATCACAATATGTGATGACCTCATCAAATGTCTTGGTTTGTCCAAATCCCAAAAATATTCAATTCATTATGATACATGACCAAGAAGAGTGGCAAATGTTCACATTTGAGGACCTGGAACAGTCAAATTTGGGGGATTTTTGCTGGAAAAATAACTTAAATGATTATTTGATTATAAAAATAGTTGCCGATTAGTTTTCTGTCGACCGACTAATTGATTAATCGACTAATCGTCGCAGCTCTAACGATCACTGTGTTTTCAAAAATACTATTGTGAAATAAAATCTGTACTATGGTAAATATTGTAACGTGTATTTTTAGACACATTAAAAACACAATAGTGTAGAAGGCCTGCCAGTTACAAAATTGCTGTGGGTGGAATAATGCAGTCGATGTTGTTCTGTCAAGTGTATATTTTAGTTTTCACAAGAACCGGTCTTTATGCCCTCCAAGCAGCCAAACATGCTTAATGCAGCTTTTATTGTTGACAATAAGTTGGCTGAAACAGAGTTATGAGGACAACATCAGACTCTACAGGACATTTAGTCTTCTCAAAAACAACTTGTCTAATGATGNAAACATTAGAAAACTGAAAAATAACCATCACAATATGTGATGACCTCATCAAATGTCTTGGTTTGTCCAAATCCCAAAAATATTCAATTCATTATGATACATGACCAAGAAGAGTGGCAAATGTTCACATTTGAGGACCTGGAACAGTCAAATTTGGGGGATTTTTGCTGGAAAAATAACTTAAATGATTATTTGATTATAAAAATAGTTGCCGATTAGTTTTCTGTCGACCGACTAATTGATTAATCGACTAATCGTCGCAGCTCTAACGATCACTGTGTTTTCAAAAATACTATTGTGAAATAAAATCTGTACTATGGTAAATATTGTAACGTGTATTTTTAGACACATTAAAAACACAATAGTGTAGAAGGCCTGCCAGTTACAAAATTGCTGTGGGTGGAATAATGCAGTCGATGTTGTTCTGTCAAGTGTATATTTTAGTTTTCACAAGAACCGGTCTTTATGCCCTCCAAGCAGCCAAACATGCTTAATGCAGCTTTTATTGTTGACAATAAGTTGGCTGAAACAGAGTTATGAGGACAACATCAGACTCTACAGGACATTTAGTCTTCTCAAAAACAACTTGTCTAATGATGATTAAAAAACACATCAGTTACAACAAATGAGGGATTTTAGTGTCGTGAATGTAAAGTGGGACTTTAATACAGCTGTCTTCCTTCTTCAGTCAGTGAGAGAAATCAGCCTTTTGTCTTGTCAGTATTTTGAACTTTAACTTAATGTAGTCAGTGTAACTTTCCTTACTTTGTCACTTACTAACTTAAGACTTTTTATACAAGCGTTTTTCTTTCTCTTAGTACTGCCTTTCTCTCCCGCCCATGTGCTCTCTCTGTCACAGCTGTGCTGTCAGAGTCGTGCAGTGATTGGCTGAGCCATGCTGTGTCATTTACATAAACACACATGACTGGATGAGACGCAGCAACTGGAGGAGCTTGTTGATGGCAGAGAGAAACCCTGAGTGAGAATGACTCTCCTGTGCATGACCTGCAGTTTTCACCCTCAGTCAAACTAAGACTATACTTTCAGGGATCATTTCTATAGTTTCTGACTTGAGAAATGTGTTTCTAAAGTGTTTGGTCTCGCTAACCACGATGAAGAGCTGTGATATTTCCTTCTGAGCGTGAAGCGGACAGAGAATAATGATTTAGTTCATATGTTTTCTGTCATTGATGACCGTTCTTTACTTTCCTGTGGAGTACTGAGAAAGGGAATATGATCAGAGTGGTAGTTCTTCTTGTTCAAAAACAACAAATTTCTAAGCTGTTTACTTAAAGGTGGTTAAGACTTAATATTTACTTGCGTATTCTAGCTAGTAATATGTTGACTTAAGGATAATGGAACAACTATCACAATCAGTGGTCTGTTATTTCTTACACGAAAATGATTTTTCTTTGTGTTGAGTTTCTGGGAATCTTATGATTTACGATTTCTCTATTTTTGACATTTTATACACTAAATTAATTTAGGAAGTAGTTAACAGATTTCCATTTTGTAAGTATAAGATAGGAAATATGATCACTAGGGCTGCATCTAACTTATTTTTATTATCGATTAATCTGCTGATTATTTTCTCAATTAATTGATTAATCGTTTGGTCTATAAAACATTAGAAAACTGAAAAATAACCATCACAATATGTGATGACCTCATCAAATGTCTTGGTTTGTCCAAATCCCAAAAATATTCAATTCATTATGATACATGACCAAGAAGAGTGGCAAATGTTCACATTTGAGGACCTGGAACA